>NW_020717159.1:76337-94068 GCF_900518725.1 Notechis scutatus | reverse complement strand
GTGAGTTGGCCATGATGAATTGGCCATGGCGAGTTGGCTGTAGTGAGCTGGCCATGATGAGTTGGCCATGATGAATTGGCCATGGTGAGTTGACCATGATGAATTGGCCATGGCAAGTTGGCCGTGGTGAGTTGGCCACAGGCCACCAACATTGTGTGTCTTTCACCCTCATGGATGAATTTAGTCTTTGGCCATTTATTCCGAATTGACTGGTAGAAAAAACAAGGTCAACTCTGCAGGAGTTGTATATGAAACCACAGCTCCAAGGAGCCAGCAGCCTCCAACTGCTGTACAGGTCCAGACATGTTAAGGGGGTCGGGTATGAGGAACAGATTCTCCTCGAGGGGGAACAAGGCCCCTCAAATGTCTTCCCTGCCATGGTCTCACCCTTGCTCAGCACCAATGGCTGGAGGGACTGCCTCCCTCCCTGCCCAGCTGCACAGTGGCCGTGTCAGCAAGAGCCCCCTTCTGGCAGGCTGCAAGGGCACAGAGGGGGTGGGGAAGGGTAGGGGCTGAATAAATTAAATAAATCTCGGATGACTCTTTGGGAACTTGGGCTCAAAGCCAAGGGAATTATGTCTGTTGTTTTAAGCATGAAGATCACTCTGCCTGCTCTTTAATCGAGACTGATGGCTTCTCTTGAATGTCTCTGGAGCTTGAATGCTCCTCACAGACCATGGAAGGGGTGGCAAAGAGGATGACTTTGTTCCAACACACCGGCCCTCCCCAGCCTCACCGACCTTCTTGGCCCTGGAGGCTAATGCCAGTGGAAAGGGTCAGCCATGAAAGGTGGAAGGCCTGCATCATTTGCTCTGCTCTACAGGAGAAAAGAGCAGTGTTCTCTGAGTATGCGCAGAGTGACTTGCAGAGGCTTGTGCCTGCCTTGCCTGCCTGCCTGCCTGCTATCTTGGATGCAGTTGTCTCAGGTGCCATGAAGATTCTTGCACAGGCAGGGGCTGGATTACAGGACCTCAAGGGCCCTTTCCCACCCTATCATGCTGGGACTGAAATCTCTCTGGCAACGAAGTCCCTTCACTTGGCAGTCCCTTGCTAAGAGGAAACACCAGGAGAACTCTAAAACCAATATTTGCTGTTATACAATAATCCCTGGGTGCAGTCAGCTTCAGTCAGTACTGTAAATTGATCCAATCAAGCTGGTTAAACGCACAAGGACAGCATTGGCTAAGCCCAATTTTCTTCAGAGACCCAGAAGTGAAACCAGGCAGATCTCTTGGGTTGCAACACTCTTCAATGCTCAAGCAAGGAATGTGGAGCAGCTAGATGGGACCTATAAAAAGAAACCTGGGTGAGACCTGACCAATGCTGGGGGGGAGGGGAACAATGACTCCCCCCTGACCTGAGCCCCATATTTCTATGGATACAGCCTAGGACCCATCATGCTACTGGCTCACACGCCACTTGTGGTCCACGACAACACTCAGAGACCGGTGTGTGTGTGTGTGTGTGTGTGATGATAGGTGGTTCTAGAGCTGCTCTCTGTTCATGGTTTTTCTTAGCCCCTGTTCTGACCCAAACCTTGTTCCAAGGAAACAAACAACAAACGGAGGTAACAGCAAAACCTTTTAATGATTCTTTACGAATTCCATTCATTCCCGGTTAAAAGGCTGTTTCAAACTAATTGTCTTTGATAAGAACGAGCCTTGCCAAGGTTGTGCAAGGCTGCCAAGAACACTAGATAAAGTTACTAAGATATATTCCAACCACAAAGAGTCTCCAAACACAAACTAAGAGAGTATGAATGTCCACAAGGCTTGAAGTACAAGAACTTATTTGCTTCCTGCAAAGAATCCCAGTCTTTCAGACTGGCTTTTATCCGTTAAGGGAGGGGCCATCACCTTGCAGCCTTACTCCCAAGTCACCTGTGCTGCTGCAGCTGCCCTTTCCTTCAAGCAGCCCTGCACGTATGCGCACTGGGCACAGGCTCCTCAGGGGCCTCTTCATCACTGCTGCCAGCCTCCACAACCTCCGAAGGCAGCATTCTACTCCCTGATGGTCCTGGCCCCATCCCTGCCTCACACGCAGGCCCCTCATCCGAGTCCTTGCTCTCCGAGACCTCAGCCATCTGCACCTGCTGCCAGCAAACCACAACAGCCAAATGTAGGATTTTACATTTGGCTTTAGTGGATTTCATCTTGCTAGTTTCTGCCTATGGTTTCACCTTATCAAGATCCTCTTGAATCCTCTAAGGGAGAGAACTACCACGAGGATCCTGAATCTGTGAAGATCATCTTGAAGGAGAACATCAACACTGTTTATTGTTTGCTTCTGAGTCAATCGTGGATTCCTGCAGGTTCAAATCCTGTCACTTTATTAGCAATGTTTTCAGAAGTGGCTTGACAATCCCTTCCCCCTGGTTGGCTTCCATGCCTAATTTCATCCATCCATCCATCCATCCATCCAAGCCTTGGGCACCTCTCTGATGAGATCCCCACCTGCGTTTGAACCGTTGCCAGAAGCCCCGGCTGCCTTTGCTTTGCTCAGGGAACTGCATAGGAAGCAGAAAGCCCCAGGCACCTGGCAGGTGTCTTTGTGCCAGACACACACACCCATCACCCCCACCCCCACATGGTGTAAATCTGGCCTCTAGTCTGAAGGGGAAACGAAAAGAACCTGGACAAATATTTGCTTTTCCTTCGGACTGGGATATCTGGGGAGGCCCTAGAGGCAGCGTCTCTCCCGGGCCTAAAGTGCTTTTAAGGCTCCCAAGAGTGGGGGGGGGAAAGAAAAAAACCCACCTTCCCTCCCCCGATCTTCATGGGAGGCCCACCTGGAGATTTACCTGGCGACAGAGAGCATTAAACTCTGGGTGACTTTGCTCTTGGTGGGTTTGAGTGAGGTGGTTGGTTAGCTGCTTTCCTTCCCCCGAAAGAAGATTCCCCAAGCGCCCTTCCGAGAATGTGAAAGCAACAACCTGGATGTTAGGGAGATAAATCTCCTACAGGTATATGAAGGGATGCAATTAAATGCATCTAATCCAACGTTCCTTTGACTAGGTGAGGGTGAGGGTGTGCCTCCCAGAGGATAGCTGGGGGTTGGGGGTATTTCCAGTCAGCCTGTTTCCATGATGGAGGCTGCTGACAGGTCCCTTCTCTGCCACAGCCAACACCGCTGCTCTTCCCTTCCCTGTGGGCAGAGCCTCGGAGTGGCTGATCCTCCTCATTGCTTTCCCAGACCCCTTGGGAGGAAAGAGTAGAAATTAGATGGTTCAAGAATTGCAGGAACTTCAGTCCTGGGATATTTTTAAATAATATTTATATTAAAAGTTTTAACTACAATAATAACAAAGAATAAAACAGAATAAAAGGTGCAAGAAAGAGAAAATTGAAATTAAAAAAAAAAAAACTAAAAAAGCAATTTTCAATTTTCATTAGGACAAGCCCAAAGCGTTTCACTCCCTCTTCACCTCCACTGAGTTACAAATCTAAAACTCTTCATCCCATAGTTCTTACCACGTAACTCTTACTTAAAGGCCAGCCCAAGCCAAAACATCTTTTCCAATCTGGGCGTCAGCAAAATGTCCACAGCCTTAAAATAATCAGTGAACAATGATAAAACTCATCATCCCGTATCTCCATTCCCAATTGTAAGCAAATTCAATACCCAACAGCTTTTCCAGTCAGATGTCAGCAAGTCCAGAAATGATCCCCCCAAATAATAACTTATCCCATTTTAACTACATAAGCCAACTTTATGTTCTTTTTCCCCCCCAGATACTCAACTTATAACCACAACTGAGCCCAGAATTTAGGTTGTAATTTATTGCAGTCATCAACCAAGGCACCCGGGGGCTGCCTCACTCAATGATGACAATCCTGGCTCTCTCTCTCTCTCTCTATTGCAGTCATTAAGTGACTGCCGTGTGCAGGTCATTAAGTGGATGGAGCAAAAGGACTGCGAACTTGAATTTTCGAGATCCAAGCGTCATTTCCCCAGCCCAGCTCTGCAGTTTCCCTCCTGTCTGCTGCTGAGATCCCCCCCCGCCCCCGCCCCAGGCGAAATCCATCCATCAGGGCAGCCCTTTTGCTCTCAAAGAGGCTGGCGAAGAAATCCCTCCAGGTGGGCCCTTTTCAACTCAGCCTCCCTGACAGCAGAAATGACGCCTGACAGATTGATTTAATTCCACACAGGATGGAGTGTTACAGCCAAGTGAGGTTTTCGCTCTCAAGGGTGAAAAAAAAAACCTCCCAAAATGCAAGCGGGAAATCCCGTTTGGAATTCGTGGGGGTCATTTTTCAGCCAAGATCCCTGCAGGAGCCAGAGGGAGCCGTCTGGGCAGGCAGCAACGGCTTGCAGCCATCCCTGTGGTTTCCCCGCTAACTTGCTTTGGAAGACGGCGAGGAAGGTTGCACAGGGTGATCACACACGACCGAGGGGCGCTTGGCAACCCGCACCAAGTGCATGGGAATTGCCAAGCACCCAGATTACAATCACGAATCCAGAAGGCTGTTATAACGGTCATAAATTTGGGCTGTCGTAAATCCCCTCGTTCAGCATCATCATTATTTTGATCAGTGGCCAAACAAATGGTCCTTAAATGAGGAGTACAATCTTGCTCTCTCTATGGCCTACATCAGAGTTTAAAATCCAGGAAAAGCTTCCTTAGTCAATGGAAGACTTTGAACAATCCAGAAATTGGAAAGCTGTAAAGAACCAACACTGGGTGGAACCAACGGAGGAGCTGGCACCTGGCTCTGACGAAAGCTGGCAAGTATGGGAATCATTGAATGGACTGCACACGGATACAAGATCCAGAGACCCTCTGAACAAATGGGGCTATCCAGTGGCTTTTGCCCTTTGTGATTGTGGTGACATGCAGACAACAACACAAATGTGTACCCACCCTTTGTGTCCCGATCAGTGTACACTTAAGGGCCTCATGGCAGTGAAACAGAATAATGTTGCTAGTTTCTGGGCAAGAGCTGTTTAACTTGTGCATATTTTCATCTGGTATTTTAAATTTTATGTAATATAGCATGCCTTCTTTTAATTGTGATGCTTCTGACACAAATAAATGAACATGAGCCACGGTGGCGCAGTGGTTAGAACGCAGTACTGCAGGCTCCTTCTGCTGACTGCTGGCTGCCTGCAATTTGGCAGTTCAATTCTCACTGGCTCAAGGTTGATTCAGCCTCCCATCCTTCCAAGGTGGGTAAAACGAGGACCCAGATTGTGGGGGGCAAAAGGCTGACTTTGTAAACCGCTTAGAGCGGGCTGGAAAGCACTGTGAAGCAGTCTAAGTGTTATTGTCCTTTCCCTTCCTTCCTTCCTTCCTTCCTTCCTTCCTTCCTTCCTTCCTTCCTTCCTTCTGTGGTGGCGCAGTGGTTAGAATGCAGTACTGCAGGCTAATTCTGCCGACTGCAAGCAGTTTGATTCTCACTGGCTCCAGGTTGACTCAGCCTTCCCCATCCTTCCGAGATGGGTAAAATGAGGACCCAGATTGTTGGGGACTAGAGGTTCTGTAAACTGCTTAGAGAGGGCTGTAAAAGCACTGTGAAGCGGGATGTAAGTGCTATTGCTATTTTGCTCTTTAATCCATTTAAATGTTTATTGATTTAGCAAATGTATATGTCAGCTCCAGTCTTGGTTTGCCAGATGCCAGCCTGCCATAGACTGGGGTGGGGGGAGGGAAGTGCTGGGAAGGGGGAAACGAAAACTACTTGTCGTTCCTTCCCGAGACATCGGCTCTCCGTCCCAAGGCCAGAGATCTGGGAGGGGAATGTAATGGCTCGCCATCTAGCCTGCCAATGCAGGGACTGTTACCAAAATAATTCCTTTGAATGTAACTGGATAATAGGGCATTAATGGGGGCATGGAGGCTGAAGTGGGGGGAGAGAGGAACAGGAAAAGGAAAGTTAAGTGGGGAACCTTCACGTGCAAAACTTTTAATTCTGGCTTTCCTGTACTGTAACCACTTGGCTTTTAGTAAAAGTATACCTTTCACTCCAGTGGAGTCGGGGGTCTTTCTTTCCTAAGAACCCAAGTCAGGGCAGGTGTGACAGCCCAACTCAATTGACTCCAGGCAGCTTACAGAAATACAACTCCAAATTCAAAATCCACTCCCCAATGACAACAATCAAACCAGCCACTTGGTGGGCTCCATACTGCTCTGCCACAGTCCCACAGCAGGAAGGGGGAGGGGTCTGCCTCAGAGGTGGGTATTCAGCCGGTTCTGACCAATTCTGGAGAACCGGTAGCAGAAATTTTGAGTAGTTCGGAGAACCACCTCTGATTGGCCCTGCCAACCCCATCTATTTCCTGCCTCCCATTGAGTCCCAGCTGATTGGTTGGGTCGCCTTTGGTTGCCCTGCACAGGAGAACGGAGCTGGAAAGCAGGTTAATGGGATGGGGAGGGAATGGGGATTTTGCAGTAACCTTCCCCTGCCACGCCCACCAAGCCACGCCCAAAGAATCGGTAGTAAAACAATTTGAATCCCACCACTGGCTCCGCCTACCACGCAGACTGCCTATGAACCTGTTAAACAAGGTTTGATCCTGGCCAGCCGCTGGGTCATTCCAGAGAATCTCTTGCTTCTTCCTGCCCTCTTTCCTCTGAGGCTGTATAAAAGGGTGGCTCCCTCTCCTTTTCCCCTTCCACAGCCTCCCTGCCAGGTAGAGTCAAAGAGGGGCCAGGCAAAAGTCACTCATGGCAAAGGAGGGTCACACATGCCCACACATGGGGGGTCTCCATTCCTGCTGGCCCCAGAGGCTGCTGGGCTTTTGGGGGATGAGTTTTTGGCCCCAAGAGGAGCCGCAATTCCCTGGACGAGCGGCACTAACTTCCTCCTGCACTTCCAGCAGCCAGACTGGTATCTCTTCCTGTGGCTTCTTCCTCAGATCTTTGCCAGGCCCTCTGCCTGGTTCCCCCCTCATAGCAGACCTGCCTTGCAACCCCCCCCCCCCCAGATCTAATAGCAGGCTGACACCCACCTTCTCTCTGGCGGCAGACCCCTCCCCCCCCCAACCCCAACAAATCTCCAGCCTTCTCTTGCCCCCAGAAGCTGAACGGCTACTAAAAATAATTTGTTTCCAACTGCAAAGTGCAATTGAGACGGCATAATGGCTATTAATATTAGTTACAGCTATCGATTTCCACTTAAGAGGATTGATTTTCAGTGCTGGAGCTGCATTAATGAGTCTCTGCTGAAGATGCGGCGGGGCTGACGGTGGTTGAGGGGCTCGGACGAGACTCAAGGCCTCTGAGCAGGACGGGGTCAGTCAGCGAAAAGCGGGGAGGGTTCGGATTGCTCTCCAGAGAAAAGCCAGAAATTCTCTCTCTCACACACACACACACAGACAGACACAGAACGATCCTACTTACCAGTTTGCAAAAGAAACCCCTTTCTTTGTGGCTGTTTTTTTGCAACAACTTCTGATGCTACTGATTATTCTGGTTTCTCCATACTTTATAATAAAAAACAGTTTTTTCTTTCTTGCATCTATGTTTATTTTCTTAATTGTGAATTCAATTTTTGCCCTTTTCACAAAGACCTGCATTACCAAAAAAAAGTGGTATTATTATTTGTTTTGTTGAGATATGCCCCATTTTTCACTACAAAAACTGTGCTCAAGTTGACTAGAGATTCAAAGAAAGAGTCCGACATTCGTGAGATGAACAATCGCTGTAGTAGTGATTTCTGTATAGATGACCCATACGTTCCCTTCTGACGCTTTCATGCCAAGCTCCTCCTCCTCCTCCTCCTCCTCTCCTCCTCCTCCTGGTTCCTGCCTGAGCTCCCACAGTGGCACCTGATCTGGCAATGAGGTGCCTGAAGACATTTGGGGAGCCATGCTGGGAAACCACAGAGAGAAGAACTGGAGACAGGTGTACAGGAGGTCAGGTCTCCAGGGACTGGAGATATTGTGAAGGAGCATGAAACGGATTATTCTTATGTAATAGAGGCCTTTTGCACTTACTGTTTGTTAAGATGATCTTCTGGAATAATCCCTCCATCAAATATTTATTGACTAATTTCTGTTCAATTACCAATGTTGGTTTGCCCATCAGTCTAAATATTCCTGCCAAGATGTTATCAGGCCCCATAAGCTTTGTTGTTTCCCCATGTTTTTAACTGCTTGTATTATTCCTTTCCACACATAAAAATTTATATATGTAAAAAGAAGTACTGTTTTTATTTATTTTACTTTGACCAAGGTGGTCTCCATTTCCAGGCTGGCTCCGGTTGAGCTTAGATGTTTAAATGAGAGGGAATGCGAATGAGTGGGAAATGGCCACAGGCAGCAGCCCAACCTTGGGACAAATTGGAATCACTTATGAAATAATCCCTTTTGTCTCAGGAAATCTTTTGATACACTTTAAGTGCTATTCATAGTTGGAAAAAAAAATTACAGTTCTTGTTTCTGAGCTTCTGCCAGAGTTTATATTTTAGAAATCTGCAAAGCTGATATGAATGAATGTTAATGTCTCTGTTGCTTTCTTTCTCCAAGTGCCAGCTGATTACTGTTAGATATAATTCTACTCTTCTGTTTAATATATTCTGATGGCTCTTGGCATGGCTTATCACGTTTAACAGATTAACAGAGTTGGAAGGGACCTTACAGGTCATCTAGTCCAACCCCATGCTCAAGCAGGAGACCCTACACCATTTCTGACAGGTGGCAGTCCAGTCTCTTCTTCAAAGCTCCAGTGATGAAGCTCCCACAACTTCCAAAGCCAACTTCCGTTCCTCCTTATTTCTAGATTGAATCTCTCCTTGTTCAGTTTCCATCCATTCTTCCTTGTCTGGCCTTTGGGTGCTTTGGAAATAGCTTGACCACCTCCTCTCTGTGGCAGCCCCTCAAATATTGGAATAAATCATGTTTAGAGGTTCCAAAGGAGAAATACCCAGAGAGGCATTGAACCCAAAGGAAAAGGGAGATCTGCAAATGTGCAGGACAGCTGCATCTCTTAGCAAGCTGGCGAAAGAATTACAGGTGACAGGCCTGCTTTCTCAGTTAAAGGCAACATGTTCAGTTGTGCCCAGCTGGGTGTGATGACTGAAAATCTCTACAGACTATGAGCTTTATAGCATTCTCAGTTCCAACTCTGTGCTACATTTATTTTTTTATTTATTTATTTATTTTTATTTATTTATTTGATTTGCCAATTGTTTACAAGACAATAAGTATAAATGTATACATAGTTGTGAATACATGAAATGGTTACATATAAGAAAAATAAAGAATAAGAGAAACAATAGGACAGGGACGGTAGGCACGTTGGTGCGCTTATGCACGCCCCCTACAGACCTCTTAGGAAAGGGGTGAGGTCAATAGTAGGCAGTCTAAGGTTAAAGTTTTTGGGGTTTGGGGAAGAAACTACAGAGTCGGGTAGAGTATTCCAGACATTGACCACTCTATTGCTGAAGTCGTATTTCCTGCAATCAAGTTTGGTGCGGTTTACTTTGAGTTTGTATCTATTGTGTGCTCTTGTGTTGTTATGGTTGAAGCTGAAGTATTCATTGACAGGTAGGACATTGCAATGTATGATTTTGTATACCATGCTTAAGTCAGACCGAAGACGGCGTAATTCAAGGTTTTCTAGTTCTAGAATTTCAAGTCTGGTGGCATAAGGTATTCTACAGCGAGTAGAGGAGTGGAGAACTCTTCTTGTGAAATATTTCTGGACTTTCTCAATTGTGCTAATATCAGATACGTAGTGTGGATTCCAGACTGATGAACTGTATTCGAGTATTGGTCTAGCAAATGTTTTGTATGCTCTGGTTAGTAGTGTGATATTACCAGAGAAAAAGCTACGTAGGATTAGGTTAACAACTCTTAATGCCTTTTTGGCTATGTAGTTGCAGTGTGCTCTAGCACTTAGATCATTAGAGGTGAGTATTCCAAGGTCCTTTACAGAGCTTGGGTCATCAACAAGATCTTGACTATTCAGCTTGTATTTTATTTTCTGATTCTTTTTGCCAATATGTAAGACAGAGCATTTATTTGTTGAGATTTGAAGTTGCCATTTGTTTGACCATTCGGATACATAGTCAAGATCTTTTTGTAGGGTAGCAGTATTGTCTGTGGTATTGAACAGCTTTACATCATCAGCGAAGAGAACGCAATTGCTCTTAATATGATCACAGAGGTCGTTTATGTAGAGTATGAAGAGAGTTGGTCCTAGAACACTGCCTTGGGGAACACCACTATTGACAGGTACTGGATTTGATAGGACGCTCCCGATTTTGACCATTTGTTGTCTGTTTGACAGGAATGCTTCTATCCAGTTATTCAGTTGTCCAGAGATACCATAGGATTTTATTTTTAGGAGTAGTTTGTCGTGTACCACTGAATCAAAGGCTTTACAGAAGTCTATGTAGATTGCGTCTATTGTTTTGCCCTGGTCGAGTTGTGTCGTCCATATGTTTTTGCAGTGTAAGAGTTGCAGATTACAGGATAGTTTTTTCCTGAAACCAAATTGTTTATTGGAGAGTAGGTTATTTGTCTCTAAGTGAAGGATGATGGATTGGTTAATAATTGATTCCATGACTTTACAGGTGACGCAGCATAAGGAGATTGGCCTGTAGTTTTCAACTAGGCTTGGGTCTCCCTTTTTGAAGATGGGGATGACTGTGGCTTGTGACCATAGGTTAGGCAAGGAGCTGGTTCTGAAAGATTTTTCAAAGATTATGCTTAGAGGTTTGGCTATGGCAGTGGATAGCTTTCTTAAGAAGTAGGCACATATTCCATCCGGTCCAATAGATAGAGATGGTTTTAGGTTGCGTATTGCTTTTTCAACATTGTCTTCTGTGAAATCGATATGTATTAGATCATTGTTGTTATCTGTGGTACGGCTAGGAAATATTGGGCATGATCCATTGCTGTTTACAAATACTGAGCCGAAGAATGTGTTAAAGATGTTGGCTTTAATGGTGTCGTCGTTGCAGTCTTTACCATCAGGTCCTATCAAGGGAGGGATGGACCTTGAGTCTTTTAGTTTGTTGTTTACAAAATTGTAAAAAGCGCGGGTGGAATTGGTGCTTAGAAGGTTTTCCTCTTGTTTAATGTGATAATTGGTGCATTCGGTCTTTATCTGGTGGCATAGATTTTTGTATCGGTTTTTGAAATTGGCAACGTGACCAGATTTGTTTTTCCGCCAGAGTGATCTCTTTTTGGATTGAAGTTTCCTTATTGATATGGGTAATCTGCTTTTTTGTTTTGTTTTGGGAGTTGTTGTTGGTACATATAGTTTGATGACTCTTTTGACTTCAAGTAAAAATATGTTATAATGGTCTTCAACGGTATTGCATCCAGTGAATAGAGATTGCCAATCAAGGGATGAGAGATCGTTGTCTATAAGATCATAGTTGCCTTTTTTGAAGTTACAATAGGGGATTACATCATTGTGGTGATTTTTGTGTGGATGTATGTTGAGACAAAAGTCGATCATATTGTGGTCACTACTGGAAAAGGGTTCTTTAGATTGTATTCCGTAGATTAGGTTCAAACTGTTGCAGAAGATGAGATCGAGGCAGTTGTTTAGTCTAGTGTTGTTGGTTACTAGTTGTTCCAGTCCCAGATTTGTAATAGCATTGTAGAAGGTTGTGTGTATGATTTCAGTTGTACAATCATTTAGGGTCCAGTTAATATGAGGTAGATTGAAATCACCAAGAAGGATAAAAGGGTATGGGCAGGATGTAGCCCATGTTAGTAATGTATTTAGCTTGTTTACATGTTCGATGTCATAATCAGGTGCTCTGTAACATAGTAAGAATTGAATTGTGATATTTGAGGATAGTTCACAGATGATGGTTTCAGGAAGGGCAAACTCCTGGGTAACTTGGATATTTTTTAGATGTAAGGATTTTTTATAGAATATAGCAACTCCACCTCCTCGACGATTTTCACGATCTGATCTGTAAACATGATAGTCTCTTACTGTGGTAATGGAGTCGGGGAGAGATGCATTGAGCCATGTTTCACAGACAAATATAATGTCGAAGTTAGCCATATTTAGGAGGAAGAGAAATTCAGGTATTTTATTCACGAGGCTTCTTGCATTGAGAAGTTTGCATTTAAGGCCGGCAGTAGTTGGAATTGAGGTAGTTGGGGGCGTGTGTGATTCACGTTTCCACCTGAGCTACCTACAGACTTGCAAAGGTATTTGTTGTGTCTCTGAGCAAGTCCCACCTGGATCTGGTTTCAGGTCTACAGACGGATCCTACGAAGAACAGAAGGCTCCTTGCCAAAGCTCCAGCAGATGCTTTGCATACCTGTCTGGGTAGACACAAGTAGAAACAAGCAGTCTATAGGAGATTGTGCAATGCTAAATAATATATTGAACATCTGGGATAAATACAGCAGAGGAATCCATCCAAATCTCTCCCCTCTTGCCACATCATTTTTATAAATAAGAAATTCATTCAGTGGAGAACAATTGATGTAGATGGCAAACTCCAAATGAAAGTCTTATCTAATAAGAAGTATGAGTTTATCTGACCAGCTTCAATACCTCCAAATATACAACATAGTTATCAAAGAGAGTTTTGACTGAGAATCTTCCAAAGTTGGAACATTGGTTGTCCCTGTTTAGTGAATGACTCAAAAACCAAGCAGGTCAAAGATGGGATGATTAAAAGGGTGTAGAACTTGAATTCAGCACTAGAGATGCCACCATGGAAATGTCAATGGGAGAACATTAAATTTACTCCCAACATTATACTGATATAAGAAGTATTGTTGTTGGCTTGGTTGCTGAAATGGATGGACCATGTTCAGGAGATTGCTGGAAATATAATGAGCAGAGCAGATGTTTTCATAAATGCTGCCAACAATGCTCAGTTATTATGAAAAACTGTTCAAACTGGCATGAAAGTAATATCAAGGGTTAGAATCAAGGGTTAGATTCCCATTTCAACCCATTCAATTAACCATATGTCCTCTCAAAATGTACTGAATTAGTTTTTGATATGTTGCAAGGAGGACATTAGCACGAGCCCTTAGACTGATATACCGCTTTACAGTGCTTTACAGCTCTAAGTGCTTTACAGAATCAGCCTATTTCCTCCAACAATGTGGGTCCTCATAATTTTACCCACCTCAGAAGGACGGAAGGCTGAGTCAATCTTGAGCCTGGTGGGATTTGAATTGCCAAATTGCAGGTAGCCAGCAGTCAGCAGTAGTAGACTGCAGTACTGCGCTCTAACCACTGAACCACCGCGGCTTATTGTGTGACTTCTTGTGTAATAATATGGAAGAAATCCCCCCAGGGGGGCTCCTGCCACTCTCAGCCCCCTCAACTGCGCCTTTCGGGAGGTCTTGCAGGACAGGCTCACCCAACCTTCGTGGTGTAAAAGGGAGCAGAGCCCACGTCCCCGTTGGATGGGTGGGAGGGAGGGAGGGGTGGGATTTTCATTGGGAAGGGTGTGTCTGGGTGCTGAGCACTCCCTCCCCCGCCCTTGAATTTCCCAGGAAAGAGCAGAGGTGGGATTCTACCAGTTCGGACCAGTTCTATAGAACTGGTTGTTATGATTCTGCACAGTTCAGAGAACCGGCAAATGGTGCCCCTGGCTGGCTCCGCCCCTCTCCATCCTCCCCTCCCCTCCTCTCCCCACCCAGTCACTCCTTAAGGTCTTTCCTATTTTTTCCCTTCCTGACAATCAGCTGTTCCGACGATCAGCTGTGCCGGGATCCCCTTGCTGTCTTATTGCTTGCCCAGGAGGCTTCCCTGAGACCCAGGAGACACGGGGGGAGGAGGGTGTGTGTGCTGTGCCCCCCCCCCGCTCCATTTTTTGCCTTCCTGGGCCCCTGGGAAGCCTTCTGGGAGCAAAAATACCCCCCCCCCCCAAGAGGCTTCCCTGAGGCTCAGGAGGCAAAAAAAACCAGGGGGTGGGAACTACAAAAAAAGCCACGCCCACCCAGTCACATGGCCACGCCCACCTAGCCACACTCACAGAACTGGTTAAAAAATTTGAATCCCACCCCTGGGAAAGAGGAGCTGCCATGGAAGGAAGGGCACCAAGCGGTGCCCTTTCTCAGCCAGCCTGGGTACGTCCCGTCTCCCGGGAGAGGCTGGCAGGGGGGTCACTGTGAGACTCTCTTCCTCGTTTCCAGGCAGAGCATTCCCAGGAGATAAGATGGCCACAGGAGGACAGGCGGGAAGTGGACACTGCCCTGGGTTCAAGGGCCAGCTGGCCCTCGCAGCAGCTGCCGTACTGCAGCCTAGCTTCAAGGCATCTTGTTAGGGGAGGGGTGTGTGTGTGTGAGAGAGAGAGAGAGAGAGAGAGAACGAGAGCTCTGGGCAAAGGAGAGGGGCCGGCAGCATAAGAGAGGGAGGGTGGAAGGGCTGTTCAACTCTCTTTGCTCGCTTGGCAAGTCGTGGCAGCCGCTTTCCATTCTGCCCCACCTGTGCTGCGCAAAGTGGCCTCTATGGGCAAGACCCACAAGTGTGCCAGGAGCAGCCCCCTCCACCCCCCAGATTTGCACCTTGGCCTGGTGATGACACGTAGCAGCAAGGAGGGCCGGCCAAGTAGGATAAACCTGAGCAAGGATTACTTTCTGAACATCAAGGATACAAAGAGAAACATGCCACTTGTGTTTTGGAAAGCCTGGGGACTCAAGAACAGACAGGGTGCCAGGCACAGCTGCTCCAAAACCCATCCTTCCCAGCTCCCAGGGACAGCCTGCAGAGATCCTGCTCACCCCCTCCCCCACCCAGATTTTGCTGCCCTCCCTTGGAGCTCTTGTAAACCAGGAGCTGAATACACGCTGCCCCAGCCCTTCCGGGGATGGGTGCGAATGAAATTGTTTCCCTCCAGCAATTTCCCAAGGTGGTTTTAGTGCATGGATGAAATATTGCTGATGATTTTCAAACATGGTTTTCTTCTCATTTTTATCTGGATTGTTCACCACCACGAGATCAATTTATAGTTTGGTATACATGTTAGGAATATAAGTCACCTAACAGGTATTTGGGTTAGAAATATATAAACCAGGATAAACATTTTAAAACTGTATCTTTAAGAAAATGTAAAACTGTAATTAGGTGTGGTTTCTCAAACGGCCATAAGATGGAGCCAGAAACCTGGGTTGTTTAGTCTTAGTCTCAGAAGAGAGTGTGTCTGAGTTGAGTATCTCTGTTTCCTTCTGTTGGAAAGTATTGCCCTTGCTCCATTTCTTCTAATTGACTGATATTATTGGATTTAATGTAAGTCTGATACTGAACTGTTTTTGACACTGGAATTTGTTACTGGATTGAAAACTGACTGATTCAACTTGTGAATGACTTTGGACTGCTTATTTTGGACTTTGCTTAAACCTTTCTGGAAGTAAAAACCCACATTTACTCTACAGTGTATCTGTGTACTGTGTATTATTCCAACACTTCTCTCAAATACGTCTCCCTGTATGCGCTCATTCTCCTAACGGGGAATTACCTCAACAATACAGATAAATAATTCAGAAAAGTCTTGCTCCAACAGAAATTCTTTCTTGTGTGGTGACATTTCTCAGATAGAAGCTCCTCCATTCTCCCACTGAAGGAAACCTTCCTGCTCTATTGGGGGATGAACCTCATAATCCTGGGCAATCCAGGGAGATGCTGAACTCAGCTCCGCTCTTCTGTGTTGGGAAGAGCAGGGGACCCCCCCCCCACCTGAGCCGGCCCCCTCTAGGCTCCCTCTGCCTCAGGGTCTCCTGCCCTGAGAAGCCAACAGAAGCCCCTCCAGACATAGAATGGGAGCAAAGTCTGCGGTGGGGCAGAAGCCCTGGAGCACCAGGAAGAGAATGGTCTGGGACTGCCTTTCCATGGCTTCCTGTAGTGTGTGTGGGGGGGGGGGGGTATAGTTCTGCAGAGACCCACAAGATTCTGTGAAGGGGAGCGCAGGTGTACACTGAAAGGCCGATCTTGCAGGAAGTAGCTCCACAAATTTCTTTCAGGCAGATAAATGGGGCTTTGGCTTTTGAGTGCCCACCTCAAGCTGGCAGACAAGGGACCCTGGAGGAGCTGAAGCCAAGCCCCTCTTTTCCCCGCCTCTGAGGAGCTCCTGACCCAGAGAAGGGGGAGGCCAGCCCTCGGGTGAGAGGAAAGCCAGAGCCTGGACTGCAAGCGGGGGCCAAGAGTTTACCAGGAGTTACTCCAGTGGTGGGATTCAATTTTTTTACTACCGGTTTTATGGGTGTGGCTTTGTAGGCGTGGCAAGGGAAGGATATACTGCAAAATCCCCATTATCTCCCCACCCCCCATTAACCTGCTTTCCAGCTCCATTCTCCTGTGGAGGGCAACCAGAGAAGACTCAGCCAATCAGCCAGGACTCGGGAGGCAGATGGGGCGGGGCCAGTCAGAGGCGGGATTGGCCGGTTCTCCGAACCACTCAAAATTTCTGCCACCGGTTCTCCAGAACTGGTCAGAACCGGCTGAAATACCACCTCTGAGTTGCTCCAAGGAAACCAAAGAAGAACAGTTTGGCCACTGGCTTTGTGGGGTGGGGGAGGGAGTTTTGGAGGCCCAGGGCTTCCCCTGGACGGAAGGAAGGAAGTGGGTGAGCCTGCCGCAGCGGTTAAAAGCCCTGGCATCTTCTGAAGACCTTTGCTGGCTGCCCTAGAGAGCCTGCTGCTTGCCCCCCCCCCCCCGTTTTCTTTTCTCCTGGGCCACCAGGCCACTGAGATGGCTGTTTGTCACCCATTTCCCACAAAGTACATTAGCAGAGTTGCCCTTGGGAAGTCTGGGAGAAGGAAGGGGTGGCAACTGATAAAATTGCCAGCCAGCCAACCAGGTAGCAGCCCTTGGAAAGTGCAGAGCAGAAAGCAGGGGTGAAAGAGCCGGGGAGACCCCGGCTTCTCTCTCCTCCCAGGCCCCTTGCCAGAAGAGGCCTTGGGCATCAGGGCGTGCCTCTCCTCTTGCACGAGCAGCAGTGACACCGTGAGGCCAGAGTGTGCAAGCGTGCCTCTGTGCAAACGGAGGAGGAGAATCACCTGCCTGATGGAGGGTAACAGCCTTTGCAAAAGGGAGCGCTGGAAAAGCCCAACGGCATCCCTGGGTGGAGTGCAGGATGTTCTTCGGGGTCTCACAGGTGCCGGCAGAACGGCTCCAGTCCTGAAGAAGAGCTGGCCACATCTCCCCTGGGGAACCGAGAGCAGATTCTGTCTGGCAGGAGGGGGGAGGAAAGGTGACCAGGGAAGGCCTCCAGCTGCCAGCTCTCCCGCCCAGAGCAGAGTTTGTCAGTGGCGTTCATCAGGAGGCGGGCAAAGGAGCAGCACTGGGAATGACCCGAAATGAGCTCTCAGTGGGCATCAGGAAGAATCTGAGCAAGAGCTGCTCCCGGAGAGAGCAGGTGCCTCTGCAAATGGGGTTGTCAGAGGATTCCTGCACTACATTCTGATTTGCTGCTCTTCCTCCTATAATGAGCCACGATGGCACACTGGTTAGAGCGCAGGACTGCAGGCTCCTTCTGCTGCCTGCAATTTTGGCAGTTCAAATCTCACCCGGCTCCAGGTTGACTCAGCCTTCCATCCTTCAGAGGTGGGTAAAATGAGGGCCCAGATTGTTGGGGGCAAGAGGCTGACTCTGGAAACCACTTAGAGAGCGCTGTAAAGCGGAATATAAGTCCCATTGTTATTGCTCTACCCTCTATGTGTCTGTCTGTCTGTCTGTCTGTCTGTAAAGCACAGTGAAGTGGAGTTAACCCTAGCCCTAAGTGCTATTGCTATTATCCTTCCTTCCTTCCTTCCTTCCTTCCTTCCTTCCTTCCTTCCTTCCTTCCTTCCTTCCTTC
>NW_020717159.1:22794-67974 GCF_900518725.1 Notechis scutatus | reverse complement strand
GGGCGGAGGGGGGGGGGGGGGGCACGGGGGGCAGCAGAGCAGGGGAGGAGGGTCGGGGACAGGAAGGAGCCATTTGGATCAAAGTGGATGGGGGACTCGTGGGGGGGGGGCTCTGCCCATCACCCCTCCGGCCCAGAAAGACCGAAGCCCACCCGAAAGAGCTGGAAGGGTGGTCGGGGGTCGCTAAGCCGGACCCCCTCCTTGGCGAGGTGCAGCCGGGCCCCTCCATTGGGGCGGTGCCAGTCCGAGAGCTGCTGCCCCTGTTCGGTAGACAGGACCCCCCTGGGGTCGCCTTTCTCCCGCCCGCCTGGCATCCTCCCCGAGGCAGTCAGCGACCCCAGACCACCTTCAGGGGCCACGTTGGATTGGATGTAGGCCGGGGTCCCCCAACTCCCCCCTCCCTTGCCTGGACCCCAAGTCTCTTTCCGGAGTAGCCCCGGAACGGGGGTCGAAGCAGCTCCTGTGACCGAGACCGGGGGCGGGGGGAGGAAGTAGCGCGGTGGGGACTCGAACTCGGGATTCCTGGCGCCCTACGTTCCCCTCGGCCACCATCTTGGAAAAGGGCAGGTGAAACCGACGCTACGGGCCCGAGGACGTCGGTCTTTTCCCTCGGCCGTGATTTCTCTTATCGCGAGGCTTCGTCCCCGAGTCAATCAACATCTTGCCAAAGAGGCCAAGCGAAGACGCGCTTTGCCTCCCGATTGGATAAACTCGTGCATATATTATCGCGGGCTGCATGGGAAAATAGCCACTGACGGGAACAGAATCCTATTGCCTTCGATTTACTAGCTATGTTACACCGAAGATATGCTCTAGATTGATCACATAACATTAGGAAACATCTAAAACGGCCGAACCTCCTTGCCTACGTCTCATTTTTCTTACCGTAACCTGGAAGTCTACCTGTCTCAGAGGTTTAAATAGCTGTGGAGTAGTCTTCTTGCACGTGTTGTATGAAAGGAGAGAAGGTTAGCACTCCCCTTGATAAGGATGGAAGAGGCCCTTGTGGTCTTTGCAACACGCATATGGTTAAGGCGCTGCCACTTACGTCGTGGCATCTAACCAGTTTTTGGGGCGTGGCCTTGCTTCCTTTTCCTTTCCTTCCACACAGGCGGTCCTGCCGCGGGCAACAAGCTCTCTCCTCCTCCTCCGATGGTTGTAGCTGAGCAATACGGGCTGCTTAGATTTGCATTTAAGAGCTTGGTTGCCTTTCTGAAACCGCTGCTCTCTGGAAAGCTGGGCAGGGCTGGACCTTGCCAGGGCCAGGAGATTCCCAGGGCCGCAGGGACCAGAAACAACAACAGGAAACCACTGCCAACCCCTTGTAGGGGCATCTGTGACTGCCTGGCAGCCGAACGCTACCCGGGGGTTCCTGTCCACTTTTCCCTCTGTATTCCCATTTCCTTAATCCGAGAATCAGCTCTGGGGTCACTGTCAAAAGACCCACAAAAGCGGCCAGTTGTTCTGGTTGGGATGGGCAGGGAGCCGCAGGTGGGTGGCTCTGCATCCTGCCGATTCCGTCGCCTTCCCAGCTGGGCTCCTCAGTCCTTTTCTCCTGCAGGTCTGGAGGCTCAGGCTGGCCGAAGGGCCCCATCCCCTGCTCCCGGGTCACCCTTCCGCCACCTGCAAGGGGAGGGGCAGCTTGCCCTCATCTTCCGTGTTTAAAGGCCCCAAACATGGCTGCTTTTCTCAGGAGGAAACGGGGTGGGGGAGAAAGCCCCTGCCTCAGCACTGGGACCACCCTGTCTCCCCCTGGACCCGAGGAGGGCAGCCCAAATTGGGAGGGAGGGAGGGAAGGCCACTGGTGCTCCAACTCCGCAGCTGCTTTGAATTGTCACCCACCTCACAGCCTTCTCATCTTACTGGCCAAAGGAGGGCTTGGGGGGGGGGGGGGAAGAGCAGAGATTAACCCCTGGGTGGCTGGGGCCCTGAGCCTTCCTTGGGCAGGCTCCACGGGCACCTTAGAACACAGCTGGAAGGGGCCTTGGAGGTCTTCTAGTCCAGCCCGCTGCTTAAGCAGACCTTGTACCGGGGTGTCAAACTGGATTTCTTCAAGGGCCAGACCAGCATTTTAGTTCTCTGCGGGCTGCCACTGGCAGGTGGGGAGGGCAGGACGGATGCCCTCCTCATGGGCCACTGAGGCCTCCCCCACATGGCCTCCTGCAGCACTCTGCCGGCCACAAACAGGGTGCATTTTTGGGCCCTTTTTCAGCTGGCAGAGTGCTGCAGGAAGCCATGGAGGGTGAAAATGAGGTGTGGACTGGGGGTGGGGGTGCATGTAGCCAGTTTTAGTGCCAAGAGGCACCGTGGACCAGTCCTTTGATAGTTCCAGGCCAGCCCCGCGGGCCAGATCCAGCTCAGGGGCCTTGGTTTTGACACCCCTGCCCTATGCCATCTCAGCCAAGTGGCTGTCCAGTCTCTTCTTAAAAGCCACCAGTGATGGAGCACCCACGATATCTGGAGGGAAGCCCTTCCCCTGGTCAATTGTCCTCCGTGAGGAAATTCCTCCTTAATTCCAGGTTGCTTCTCTCCATCTGTCGTTTCTTGTCTGGCCTTCAGGGGCTTTGGAGAATAAATTGACCCCCAACTCTTCTTTGGGGCAGCCTCTCAAATACTGGAATGCCGCAATCATGTCCCCCCTAGCCCGTCTTTTCTCTAGACTAGACAGACCCAAATCCTGCAACGGTTCTTCACATGGTTTCGCCTCCAGCCTTGTTCGCCGGAACCAGGTGACTTGGTGTCCCAGGCAAAGCGGCTTGGATGACACCTGAAAACACTCACGCCAGGCAGCCAATCCTGCCGTCAACCACATTAAATCCCACTTTTTATTCTGCCTTAACGGTCACTGTCTGGGATGCGCAGGGCACCAAGGGAACCATCGAGAGAGGAAAAGGAGGAAGAAGCGTCGACGCCAGAAAAGATACAGTCATACTATTAGCAATACAAGTTCATACAGAGAAATTTTCCAGATAAAAAAATTCTTTACACTTAGGTAACTGTACACGTATTTGTGAAATTTGCCAGAATGGTTTTAAAAAGTAAAAAAAAAAAAAAAAGGAGGGGGGGGGGTTTCACAAGGGCCGGTTCTTTTTTTTGGTGGGGGGGAACAAGAGGGGGAAAAAAAGCCTTGGAAGATTTTCACCGCAATAGCATCCATCAGAGCGCACAGCAGGAGGGAAGGCTCTGGAAAACAGGGAAGGGACCACAACGGGGCACATGGATTTGGTCGCCATGAAAATATTCCCTCAGGAGGCCTATCGATAACCCCTGGGCTCTTCTGCTGAAGGGCTGGGCCTTAAATAAGAACTTGAAAGGGTTCTTTCTCGAGGGGGGGGACCCGACCCCCCCCCCCCACTCCAAGCAGGGGGACCCGCCTTCTCTGAGAAAGCCACCCAAGGGCCGCCAGGCGCATTGCTTCTCCCCTCAGCCAAGGCTGCCCCTCTCAACCTTGCTCTGGATTTCCTGCTAATGCGGCTGTGAAATGTGGGTAGTTTTTCTTCTCCTTTCCTTTTTTAAAAAACACAAACACGAAATACCCTCCAATTCTATGGACAGCCCCCCCAACAGTCTCCACGTGATGCCGGTGCCAAAAGCACTTAACAGTCGCTCTTCCACAGTTTAATCGTCTTGTCGTTCTCTAGGGCTGCAGAGGCAATGATGTTTTCGGTCGGGTGGCAAGCCGTGGAGATCACGACGTCTGTTGGGAAAAGAGGGACCAAGATGCCCACCGTTACCAGCCGGCACCTGCCTGGCTCCGCAGGAGGGGAAGCCCACTCAGGGCTGCCAACCCAAGGAGCCTTGAGGAAGGGCACCGCCCACCTCCACCCTTACCCCCGAAGGGCTGGGTTCTTCCTGGGCTGGCATTAGCTTCCCTGCCACGGCCAGAGGCCCCGGGGGCAAAGAACCACGACAGGTGGGCACCACGCAGCAGCTTTGCCAGTGGGAGCAACTTTCCCTCCCACTGGCCAGGAGGGGGGGCTGCACAGCCACCAAGGAGCCAGTCTGGCCAAGACTGGCAGTTGCAACTGGACAGTCCCCGCAAGGGTGTTACTTTTGAGGGCAAGGGGCACTGTGTTCTCATGATCCTGCTCAACAAAAGCCCATAGCACCACCTCTTTATTAGCAGGGACGCTATACTCAGATCCTGCGCCAACAGTCCTGGATCCGGGATGGGAGTGGGGGGGCAGGCACAACTACGAGGGACCCCCCCAATATTCGCACCCAGCCCAAGGAGACCCCTTGGGTTGTTTGCAGCTTTATGGCGGAGAATCCCAGACATGGGAGCCAAGCCCATGAAGGCCCTGCAATCCCTCCCTCTAGGGCGGAAGATGGATTCCTTAAGCAGGTGGGAGGGAACCCTGGGGGGGAGGAATAGTGAGGGGCGGCCGAAATGCAGGATTGGGCCCCCAAAGTTCCAGGCTGCGGCAGCAGGTCCAGACAGGCCTCTTGAAGTTTGTGCTGGGCATAAAGCCGAAAAGGCCCATCCCCCAAAGCCGCAGAGCTCTTTCAGGCCAGGCGCCAAGATAGCCCAAGTGGGGGCCTCGTGCAGCCCCCATCACATCCCGAGGGAGCCAACTTCCCAGCCACTTTTCAGGCAGCCCGAGCGCTCCTACCTGTGTGCCCTTGCAGCTTCTGTACAATCTCTTTCGTTTGGAGGTTCCAAATGTAAACCAGGTTGTCCTCCGAACCAGACACGATCCACTAAAGGGAAGAAAGGCATTCAGGAGAGGAGGGGACCGAGCATGGCTGGCCCAGGCGGACAGGCAGAGATCCCGTCGGATGGGGCCGCTTCTCACACTCCTCCTTCCCACCAACTACTATCGGAAATGGGAGCCCCAGAGCCAGTTTCCCAAAATATCAAGACCCGAGTCTCATCTTGGAGGAGGAGCATCGTAAGGAAGGCAGCAGCCTCCTTGCCTCAAAGTCGACAGCCTGCCACTACTCCGCACCCCCCCCCAGGCGCTCCATGGCTGCCACTTGATGTGGGAAGCCTTCTCACGTCAGACCTGGCGCCAGCCCTTAGGTCAGGAGCCCTCAAACTTGGCCACTTTTAAGACTTGTGGACTTCAGCTCCCAGAATTCCCCAGCCAGCTAGGCCAGGGGAATTCTGGGAGTTGAAGCCCACAAGTCTTAAAGTCACCAAGTTTGAGGACGCCTGCCTTAGATCCTGTTCCCGGGAGAGGCGCTGCTGCTGCTGCCTTACTTGACCTTGTCCCCTCACCCAGGCCCTGCCCCGGAATTCGAATGCTGCCCATTCAATTTCAACTCCGGTGGCACTTGCACCGATGAGGGAGACGGGTTCCTCCCGTGCAACTCAGAACCGAGAGATCCTCACCTTCCCGCCAGTAACTGAAAAGTTGGCAAAGATGCAATACTTCTCATTCTTGTGGCCTGTGTAGGTCTTGAGGCACTGGAAGAGAGAGAAGGCCAGAGCCCCCTATCACACCTCGGCAGGAGAGCCCAGGCAGGGGAAGGCCCTCTGCCCTTGGGCGCCCTCCCTCTTACCTGAAAGCCCAGACTTTCCCTCTGGACCAAGGGGAAACTTCTGCCCCAGATTTAATGTCTGCACCCTCCTGAATTTTAGTGGTCTGGGAATATTTGGAACCTGGAGGCTATTTGCCAAGCTGCATTGATTTCAAGTGACTGTTGAACTAAGCTTCTATTGTGGGAAGTCAGCAGTCGGTGTGGTTAGTCTGAGACTGCTTAATAAATTCCTCCCACTGAAGAGAGAGAGCACAACTCGCTTCTGCAGGAGGAACTGAGGCCCTGAGGCTAAGCAAGCTTTCCAGGGATTTATGGGAGCCTCTTCTGGGTTAAACACAGGCACTCACCTTCCCTTTGCTGTAGTCCCAAAGCTTGAGAGTGCTGGAGGGAAGGAAACACTCTGGTTAGAAAGGTCCACAGAAGGACCCACTACAATTCCCCCAAGCTCTCTTGGGGCCCGTCTTCCTTCGCTCCCCACCAGCCCGGAAGGGACTATTTCTCTCATATTCTTGCCTGTATCTACCTGTTGGTTCACACCATCCGTTTTTCCCCTTCTTGAAAGTGTTTTAAAACCATATCTGAATATATATATATATATATTTTTGGGGGGGCGGGGCAGTTTATTCTTTACCTAGCCCCTTCATACTTTGGAGGGTCCTAGGCTGCTACCCCTAAATGGAAGTGGAAGCGAAATAAGAGTTGTTGGAAAAATAAAGGGAGAAATGAAGCCGGGAGGGCTCCCCAAATTGCCCGAGGGGAGAGAACTGCAGGCCGAGGCCTCTTTGCGGCCCGCAGGGCAGTTTGGGCCAGGGGCTGCTCCTCAAGGGGGACCAGGCAGCGCCAAGAAAAAAAAGCTGAAGCCATTTTAAAAATTATTATTCTCGTCATGTATTTAAAATAGTTCCCTTTCTGACACTTTTACCTTGGGAAAAACTTTTGGGGGGGTGGGGGGGGGGGGGCAACTCGACTCCCGGGGTTTTTCCGCCTAGGAAATCAAGAGCCAGGCTGGTCCGGAAATCTAGAAGCCCCGCGGGACCTTCCTCCCCATCGCCTTGGACAGCCTTTCCCCTCCTCCCTCCCACCATTTCCTTTGGAAAGTCAGAATTCTTCGGCTCTTACTTACTTATCCAGAGTTGCTGCTAGAATGTATTTGCCATTTGGAGAGAATTTCACAAATGACACCGGCGGATTGTCGTCATCTGAAAGAGAGAATGAAAGAAAGGCCTGTTTCGGGACCACATGGTGAAAGGAGGATTTGCCTGAGCCAATTATTCCTTTTGGAGAGGAGCCAACTCACCAATCAATGTTTTCAAGCACTGGCCAGAAGCCGTGTCCCAGATCCGGCTGCAATGCCAAGGGAGTCACGTTAGTCAGGCAGAATAGTTGGGGAGATGACAAGATGGACGGACACAAACACCCCCCCACCGCCCCCCCAGAGCCAGGACACTCTGAACAGAAATGGCACAGGCTCTGGCAGCCGTGTTTCACTGGGCTCAACAGGAAACTCAGGCCTTTCCATCCGGATGGGGGGCTGCTTCACAAACCTTCTCAGCACTGGCACATTTTAGAGCAGGGCTCTCCAACTTTGGCACCTTTAAGCATGGTGGACTTCAACTCCCAGAATTCCCCAGCCAGCAAAATTGCCAAGGTTGGAGTCCCCTGTTTTAGAGCAAAGGGTTCCGGAATGTCTTTTTTAAATAAGAGTAAGCTTTCAGAATTCCCCTCCATAAAGACTTATTCTGAAATGGAAACCAGGAACCACGTGAGGCCAGAGGTAGCTAAGCGGAGAATGGGGAAGGGCTGGGGCGATCAGGGTGGGCTGAGCTCAAAGGGAGGCACGGTGGCCGGGGGAGGGAGGGGCTCAGGCTGAGGCTGAGGGAGGGGAGGGGGCCAGGAACACGTGCTCCCCTAAGACCCTCTGGGTTTTTCTCAGAGGAAACCAGGAGCCAGTAAAACATTCCAGGCTCCAGTGTGGCCTGACCACCACCCATCCCACTCCTGTCACTAAGCCACGGGGGGGGGGGGGGGGGGGGGGGGGGGGGGGGGGCAGCCCATGATGGCTACTATGATTTTCAGTGGTGCAGAGATTCTGATTTTATAAGCTTCCAGCACAGGGTTGGGAAGGGGGGGACAACAGACACATCATTTGCCATTGAACCATGGCAGTTTCCCCTCTTCCCTCCTCCTTCGTTTCTCTCCACAGGCACCAGCCCCACAAGAGGGACCAGAGCAGGAAACCCAGTTCCCAGGAAGGCCAACGTTGCTTTTATTGAAGCTGGCCCCAAGGAGAGAACCTGGGGGAATCTGTCGGCTGCTCCGCATCGTTTGCTGACTCAAGGGAGGCCTCCGCCAGAGCCTCTTCTGAGCGCTTCTCAGACCTTTAAAACGTTTCAGCCCCCTGTACCTTGGGAAGGGTCCCTGCCCATCTCCCCCAAGAAGGTCGCCTTCTTCCTTCCACCCCGGTCGTTAGGAAACTGGTGGCCCCTTGAAGAAAAGATTGTGCAGCCCAGGAGCACCAAGCAAGGCTGCTCGCCAACTGCTCCCCTGCCCCGGCTCCGAGAATGCCCTGACTCTCTCATCCAGGAGGCTGTTCATAACAACACCCCCCCCCACCCCGGGCAGCTCTCTTTTCTCAGGGCAGGGGGCACAGCTGCTGCCAGCGTCCCCGGCTTCGCAGGACGGCTCACCCTATCCTTTGGCAAGGTTGGGCTTTCCATGTTTTTACTCATTTTGTGCAGGGCTTTTGGATGTAGCACAATTTCCCTCTGCACCGCTCTTCTCTCTTTGGAGTCAGGGTGAAGAGTTTTTTCCCCCCAAATTAAAGTTTTCTGCACAATAATGGAACCTGGTGCTGTGATCTTTATGATCCCCTCGCAACAGGATCTCAGAAAGGAATGAGGAATTGACGGGGGGGGGGGGGGGGGGGGGGGACCCGCCCAATCCGAAGGGGAGGGGAAGGGGATTAAAGAGAAGCCTTAGTGTGATGGGAGAGGCGGGCAAGGGGGGCAGGGCAAGAACAGGCCCCATCTTTTTTTGGGGGGGGGAGCCACCACTCTACCCTAAACACCTTTCTCCTGCTTGACCAATTGCTCTTCAGAGGTTGGGAGGACATGCATCCCCTCCGCCAGCAGGGAAAGAGTCCAGAGTGGAAAGGGGAGAACCACGTGGGAGAAGCCGAGGCTGGATCTGGGGTTCAGGGGAGGCCGGAAGGCTTCAGGTTCCAGTTATCCAAAAGAGCCAACCAGCCCAGGATGGGGAAGCCTTTGGATGCACGAATGAGCCTCGCCAAAGGCTGAGGGACTCTTGGACCAAGCCAGGCCCCAAAGTTTCCTCCTGGCAAGGCGTCCTTTGCTGCCCCAGGGCTGTCTGCCAAGGGTCTTTGCGTAGCACAGAAAAGGCAGCTTCACCGGGGGGGGGGGGGGAGACAACACAAAAGAGGAACCACCGACAGCCCTCTTCCGAAGGGACCCCCCCCCCCCCAATAAAAGCCCCCCCCCCTTCGATCATCTCCAGTGCACTGGTCTCTGGGGAAAGAGCCAAACAGAGTTGGAAATGAGGCCGGGGTTGTTCAAAAGGCCACGTTAAAAGATCCACCTCTGCAGCAGGAGGTGCCCCAAACCAGGCCAGAGAAGGTCCAATCTCTCTGGGCAGAGGTGGGAAGCAAGCCTGTGTGCCTCCACCGGACTTTTGCCATGTGGCAAGGATGCCCACCGCCCCTCCTTGAGACTGAGGGCAGAGTCACCACGTTAATTCAAGGGACAGGTGCGCTCCGGCACTCCCAGGCCAGGCCTGCCAGGCCCTGTGTCCTCATGGGAGAACGGCTTGCGGGGCCTGCTGTGGCCCCCCAGGCAGCTTCGGCTCAGCCCTGCAGGCCTTTTCCTTGCTCCCTACTCACCACAGACCATCGTAGCTGCTGGACACGATCAGGGAGCCATCGCGGTTAAAATGCACCTGAAGGCGAGAAGAGAGCCGGCTATTTGGGGGCAGAGGGAGGAGAGGGAACCGGCTCTGGGGCCACCCCTCTTCTGCCCCCGGGGATGAAGACCCTCCCCCAAAGAGAACCTACGGCAGAAACGGGGTCCGAGTGGGCTGGCAGCGTTTTCAGGCACTTCCCCGTTTTGACATCCCAGATTCTGACGCTTTCGTCAAACTGGAAACGAAACAGAGGAAACAGTCAGAGTGGGACCCCACCCCCAACACCTGAAGGGCCTCTGCTTCGGCAGGGCAGCATTTCCTGCCTGTCTCTCCCTCCCCCGAAATGATCCCTCTTGAGGAGAACAGAGCAGCCCCTCCCTCTCCCAGGGGCTTTAAGAAAAAAACCAGAACATTGGTCTCTTTGTGCCATGGAGCTCAGCTTCCAGAGGGTCCTTTCCAGTGGCCTGCTATCATCATTTAACAACCCCATAATCCCTTGTGGGGCGGAGCCTGGGCAACTGAATGGAGCCAGCACAGTGTGGAGTGGCCGGATGCCCTTCCTGTCACCAATGCGGAGCTTTGTTCAGCAGATATATTCACAAAGTTCCAGTCTCCTGCCCTGGAACCCCCAAATGCAGCTGTTTCTGGCTTGGGGCGCCCAGAGTGCTTCCATTTCACACAGACTTTCCCCATGGCCCGAGAGACAGATGGGGCTCGTGAAGCCCTTCCTCTTGCCCCCAGGTCACCCTAGGGCTCCCTTCCAGTAGCAGACATTGGGGGGGGGGGGCACTAATTGGAAATGCCAAATGCCCCCCTGTGGAGGAAGACACCCATGAAATGGCTAAAGGGGAGAGGAACCAATGAAAAGGGCCGTAACTCATGAATATTTGACCTATAATTTTCAGAATAAAAAAGGGGCCAATCAAAAGTCTAGTGGAACAAAATAGAAAGTAATGGGAGTATTTTGAAAAGGTTATTTTGCTGTAAAAATCACTCATCTGATATCTCCCATTCTATTTGTTTACATTTAATTAATAACATTTTATCACCTATGGAGAAAGAGAGATGACGCCGGAGGTCATAGGAGAGCCTCCTCCTGCAGCAGAAAGCCCACCTGAGGCTGGAAACCACAGGATCTCTTTGACCAAGAAGAATCCAGAGCACGCCCCCCCCTCTCCTTCCAGGGCCATGGGATGGGGAGGGCTAAGCTTTGGGGCCTCCAAAGGCAGAGCTGCAGCTCTGGAAAGCTGAGGAGGCCCATCTGGCTGCAGGTCCTGAGAGCCACCGTGGATTTCTGCCTGAAAAAGGGGGCGGGTCTTGCCCCAGCCAGATGCTTACCGATCCTGAGACGATGAGGTTTGACTGAGGGTTGAAATTGCAGCAGAAGACGTAGTTGCTGTGCCCCTTCAGAGTTTTTAAGCATTTTCCCTAGAGTGAGTGAGTGAGAGAGAGAGAGAGAGGTTTTTATAGCGTGCTCTAACCGCACTTTGCAGAAAGAACCAAAATGGACTCTGATGATAAGTGATGCTGAAAGGGGGCTGGCGAAACCATTTTCCCTCTTTTGTTAGAGCTCTGGGTGGAAGAGGAAATGTATCCAGGCCTGCCCAAATTTCACTCCTGAAAAATGGGAGATGGGGAAGGCCTCCCTCCATCTGGCCGCCTGACTACTTTGCAACTTGGAACTGGCAGATAAACCTTGACTTGGGCTCTGGGCGGGCATCTTTCTTCACAGAATTTGGCATTTCTTCTCCCCTCAAAACAACGCTATAGGGCACTGCACATCAGAACCAGACACAAGGGCAATTCCCCCCCCCCCCAATGCCATCACTCTGCTAAACAACTAATTCCCACAACACTGTCAAACTATTTAGTAAGACTCTATTAATATTATCATCTTTCCTATTTTCTACTTATGACTCTAACTTTGTTGCTTGTATCTTTATGATTTATATTGTTTTAGTTTCCTAGTACGGTTTGTTGATTGCTTATTTATTAACCCATGATTGTCACTAAGTGTTGTATCTTATGATTTATATAAAGAATGTATCTTTACCACTTTTATGTACAATGAGAACTTATCCACCTTGTGTGTCCAGTCACTTGGCCAATAAAGAATTCTCTTCTATTCCATTTCGCTTGGTGCACTCACACCACAGGGCCCCTGGAAGGAGGCTGCCCTGTTGGACAAGCCACACAAGGCTCTTCTAACCAGGCAGAATCAGAACTACAGGCTGGCTGGGCAAGCAAGCAAGACCTCCCGAATACCACCCCAGCATCGTCAGTCTGTCCCTTTATCTTCAGCTACATCGATCTTGGTTGTCTGTCCACAGCATAAGCGTTAGTGCAAGGGTCTTCAAACTTGGCAAGTTTAAGACTTGTGGACTTCAAGTCCCAGAATTCCTGAGCTAATATGACTGAAGGAGGAATTCTGGGAGTTGAAGTCCACAAGTCTTAAAACTTGCCAAGTTTGAAGACCCCTGCATTAGTGCCACACTATCAGAACCCTACCTGGTGTAATGAACAGAATCTCATTCAAAATTTTCAGAAGGGGAAGTGGTCAAAGATCAGCCTTGACAATTACATATCTGCACCAGCTCTGTCCTTTTCACTCAGTAAAAATGCTCTGTGGGTTTTGTTTTTGCCAAAATACAGAACAAATAACAGAATAATAGGGTTGGGAAAGACTTCAGAGGTCTTCCAGTCGAAACCCCTGCCGGAGCAGGAGCCCTTATGCCATTCCGGACAAATGGCTGTCCAGTCTCCTCCTAAAGGCTTCCAGCAAGGGAGTACCCACAGCTCCTGAAGACGAGGTGTTCCCCCGATTTTAGCAGAGGCATAATCCAGAGTGATTTCAAAACAAAATACGTTTTGGGGTCTGCCTCGTGTCCTTTGACCTTCTCTTTTTTATATGCCTTGTATGGTATGGAATCCCAAGACATCCTCTCCAGGTGAGCAAACCACTTTATTTGCCATTTTTGTATGTAATTTAAGATTGGTTCTATGCCAATTCTTTCTCATTCCTGATTTTATCTCTTCTGGTCGCTCCAGCAGACAAATGGTTCTTAAAAGTCTCCAGCAATGGAGCACCCACAATGCCAGATGACAAGCTGTTCCATTGATCAATTATTCTCACTGTCAGGGCATTTCTCCTTAGTTCCAGGTTGGGTATCTAGCTTATTGCTTCTGGTTCTGTCCTCAGGTGCTCTGCAGAATAAGTCAACCGCCTCTTCTGTGACAGCCCCTCAAATATCGGAAGGCACCCATTACGTCACCCTAATCCTTCTCAACAGGCTAGACATACCTAGTTCCCTTCCCCATTCATCGTATGGTTTAGCCCCCATACCCCTAATCCTCTTTGTTGCTCTTCTCTCCAGTCTTTCTAGGGTCCCAACAACTTTTTTGTATTGTGGTGACCAGAATTGGATCCGTGCAGTATAAAGCAGGATTATCATTTCCTATGACTGATGCTCTCCCTCTGATGATACAATCTAGGACTGCACTGGTTCTTTTGGCAGCTGCTGCACGCTAATTCATACTTAAGCGGTGGTCTACTACATCCCTCTCAGAGTTACTACTATTGAGCCAGGTACCTCCTATTGTGTACCTGTGCACCTGGTTTTTCCTAAGGGCAGGACCTTATTTTTCTTGCCCCTGAAGAACTGAATCTTTTGAATAGGGCCCAATACTTAATTCTGTCAAAATCGTTCTGAATCTTGAGTTTGTCTTCCAAAGTGTTAGCAATTCCGCTCAACTTGCTATTGCCTGCAAATCTGATGATCTCCCCTTCTATCCCTTCATCTAAATGTTGAAGAATACTGGGCACAAGACGGAACCTGGAGGTAACCCACTGCTTACTTCCCTTCACAAAGACTACGCACTGAGTGTGGTTAGTCAGCCAGTTATGAATTCATCTGAGGGCCAGGTTTTCTACCCCACATTTTTCTATCTTGCCAAAAAATAGGTTGTGGTCTTTGTCAAATGCTTCACTGAAATCAAAATGTACTATGTTCGCAGCATTTCTCTGGTTTGCTAATTTAGATACTTTGTAAAGAAGAATGTAAGGTTTGTTGAGCATGATCTGTTTTTAACAAACCATGCTGGCTTCATTACTGATTTCTAAGTCTCACAAATTTGCTATTTGATTGTCTTTTTTAGGATTCCCCCAGGTATCGATGTTGTATACTGGCTCGCAACTCTCTTTTTACTCGTTTTCCATACTAACCAATCTAGACCAGAAGCAAACCAAGAGGGGGCAGCCTCTGCCTGCCCACCCTCCCCAACTTCCTCCTGGAACAGAGGGCAGGGGAAACGAACCACCCCCCTTCCATGCTTTCATATACACGTACAATAAGGTTAAACACCTGCAAAATCGTCCATTCTCTTAGTTAACGGATCCTGGAACCGCCACAAGAAACTCCCTTCGGGTTGTACATTAAGACAGAGAAGGGAAAATGAAGCACTGTAATTAAGCCTGATTTGGAAAAAAAAGGGACTTTTGGGATCAGGTGTGTCTCTCCAAAGGCAAAGTTCTTGGGCATTGAAATCACACAATCAGTCACTTCTTACCGAGCTGACGTCCCAAATTTTGAGAGTTTTGTCATCGGAGGCAGAGACAAGAAGGTTAGAATCAGATGACCAGGCAACATCAGAGATTCCCTGCAAAACAGAAAAAGTGCCTCTGGAATGATTTCTTCTTCACCCAAAGTTTGGGCTGGCATCTTGGGAAATGTCATCCCTCCCCAGCAGCTGGCACTACCAACTGCCTTGGGTGATCAGGAAATGCACTTACAACCTCAGGGCTGTAACTGACATTTGGAAGTTTAAAACAAAATTGCAGAGAGCAGCAAAGCCTACATGGATATCACAAAGAATTAGCTTGACTTGGAAAAGCCTTCGCTCCAGAGAGGACAGGTGCCCAGGTGTATCTTTCCATAGGAGGGTGACAGGACACTCTTCCAGCAAATGCTTCACTTGATACAACTCCTGATGTGTCCAACTACTCCTCAGTAGTGATTTAGGAAGTGCTTTCAAAATCTGTCTCTCCGTGTTTGTGGTCAAACATTGTTTAATCTAGAAATCCCTCTTCCCTTTATGCTTTTTGTCCCCAAAGTGTCATCTGTCTAATGTTATGACTGAGAGGCCACCTTAGTGATAGGCCTGAATAATTAAGCCAGACTGTAACTTCCTCCTCATGGCTTATTACAATGCCTCCTTGGGAGCTGAAGAAAGGGAATCCTATATCTTGGGACCATCTCAGTTAAATTTGCAAGGAGCATCAAACTCCCATCCCACGTATCATACTTACCAGTTTATGTCCAGACATTGTTTTTTCAAACTTGCCATCATAAGCACCCCAAATTTTAATCAGCTTATCAGCCGCTGGGGGAAAAAAGTGAAAATGATTGATTATAAAAGTCAATTTGCCACCCATAATTTTGTTTCCTGCGAAAGCAAGTAGACTTCATTTAATGTTGTTATCATTTCAAGTTATTATGGTACTGAAAAAGGGGTACTTATGACAGGTAAGTGGCCCTCAGAGTGTCCCTGAAGTCACATGATTGAAATATGGACCCTTAGCAACTGGCACACAATTTATCAGGGAGACATGATAACCGTCTTCCAATACTTGAGGGGCTGCCACAGAGAGGAGTGGGTCAAGCTATTTTCCAAGGCCCCCGAGGGCCAGACAAGGAAGAATGGATGGAAACTGATCAAGGAGAGATTCAACCTGGAAATAAGGAGGAATTTCCTGACAGTGAGAACAATCAGCCAATGGAACAGAAGTTGCCTTCAGAAGTTGCAGGAGCTTCATCACTGGAGCTTTGAAGAAGAGACTGGGTTGCCATCTGTCAGAAACGGTGCAGGGTCTCCTGCTTGAGCGGAGGGTTAGACTAGATGACCTACAAGGACCCTTCCAACTCTGTTAATCTGTATCTAACCCAGTGAGAGTTCGGGAAGGCAGGGCAACAGCAGCAGCTTCTTTTCCACTGGGATGGTGAGAGAGGCTGAGCACTGCAAGGGAGTCCAACCAGCAGGGCCAGCTATCAAGTATTGTGAACACGGAAATTTCACTTTCATCTTTTCCAATGTCCAGCTGACAAATCCATTCACAGTGAGCTGTGATAAAGAATTCCAAAGTTCAGGGGCTTCCACTCGCCTCTGTCCAGTCCAGGTCATGGAGAACCAGAGTATGTTGTGCAAAATTATGTAATGTTTACACCAATCATAAAAATAGCCTTCCTTGATACAACATTGAGCATATAAACAGCCTTAAGAAATCCGAATTCTGCCAGCTTTACAGATGTTCTGAAATGATGTGACCGCCTACTGTATCAAGAACTATTTTTCTTCGGTTAAAATGTCATGTATAACTTAAAAGAAAGCACAGATAACAAATGCACAATTAAAATAGCAATAAGAAGTAGAGTGCCAAACTCCTGCATTTTAAAATATGGCATTTTATTGATTTTTTTTTAAACCATTCAGATATCCGAACCTGATACTCAAGAAGAGAACAAATGGGAAGCCTCCCAGAGAGGAGAGATTCCACAACTGGAGGCCTTGGAGGGGAAAACAATGTTACCAGCTGCTGCAACTGCAATGGTTCAAGGTCTGACTGAGGACACGCCAGGAAACCAGGCAAACTGCCTTCTCTGGAGCCACTCCAGTCAAAAAACCTGCACTTCCAAACCCATCTCCAAGGACACTGGAGGGCTTCTGAATAACAACTTGGTCAGAAGGAAGCCTTCACTCTGTGACACAAATATCCATAAATGTAAAAAAAACCAAAAAACCAGACATTTGGCTTCCATTTTAAAATTACCATTTTAATTTTAGTTCCTTTAACTGGAATTATATACTTTAGAAAGAAAAGGGAATAGAAGGATACTTACAAGAACTAGCCAGCCACTCCCCATTGGGACTGAATTTTACGGAGGAGACAGCTTTGGTGTGTCCTGCCAATGTGAACTTCAGGGCATAGTTCGGTTTCACAGGCGCAGGCTGGCAAAAGAAAATCATGTTAGGCCAAGAAACAACTTGTCCTTTTTACAAATGGCCAAGCCGGGGGTGGGTGGGTGGGGGTGATATGTAGTTCTTTGGCCACCACTTGCCAGGATCCCACCAAGCCTGCTCTCTTTGTACCTCCGCTCCACTGCTAGGACAAATTGACTTTCAGGATCCTTTTATTAGGACTGACCAAATTAACAGAGAAGTATGTGAAAGCAAAATAGTGCAAATGCAGGTACCCAGTCACTTTTGAAATCTCCTCCTAAAAAGTGTCTAAAAATTCATTTTCAGAAGAGAATTCTCCATTCAGAAGCCATGTATCTGCAAATGCCAACGGCTGCCTGGCAGGGAGGCAGTGGCATTTGTACCCTCCCAGCAAAGCAGCTGGAAAGCAGAGCTGGACCAACCGGAACGAAGCCTGATCCTAAGGAATTAAGTTCCTTTGCAACGGCATGTGCTGATCACCCGGCAAAGCTGTTAACTGTCACAAATCCAATACTGTGTGGGAGTATCCAATACTCTTTATCATTTTTACTATCCTGATGAAGATGAATTTATAAACTATTCAGATATAGTTTGCATCTTTCCAAAAACTTTTTAAGAAAAATACTGCAGCAGTCAGGCGCACTTGAGAATGTTACAGGTAGGGCTCAGGGCTCAGTTCTGGAGCACAGACTTAATACAGAGAATCAAAGAATTACGAATAAAAGAATTGTAGGCTGTATTGCTGGAAAACGTCTATTTGTAGATACTGTTCTATTCTGTTGTTGACATATAAGTTGTTTTATTTAAGTTGTGCTTTGTTCTAATGATGGCAGATACAGGTAGTCCTTGGCTTACAATAGCAATTGGGACCAGAACTGCAGTCATTAAGTGACACGTCATAAAATGGGACATCATGTGAGTATGTCACTTAGCATTGGCACTTCCAGCAGTCCCAGCTACAATTGTTAAGTTGCGATTCTGACTTCCTGCCAGTTTCTTTATCGACTTTGCTTGTGGGAAGCCAGCAGGGACCCTGTAACAAACATATTTTTAAAGTACCATTTGCTAAGCAAATGATCATAACTTGAGAACTACCTGTATCTCAAAAGTTTGATCAGTAGTTAAGATAGAAATGAAGGTGTATTTTTAATATATGGCATATTTTCTGATGCTGTATCCATCTCTTTACATTGTAGTAGAACCTTTTTTATATTTCCCATATTTTTCTTTCTTTATTTGTATCTTGGATTTATGTTACTTGATATTGCTCAAATCAAAGTTCTAGCAAAAAGTTACTAGAATATAAATTCAATGATTGCAAAGTTGTTGTTAAACCTATCATGTACTGGAACAGATGGCACAATAGCCTGCTTCTCCTGTCACAAATGTCAGAAAAGAAGGACTAGGGGTGACATGACATCAGTCTTCCAATATTTCAGGGGCTGCCCCAAAGAAGAGGGGGTCGAGCTATTCTCCAAAGCACCTGAAGCCAGGACAAGAAGCAATGGATGGAAACTGATCAAGGAGAGAAGCAACCTGGAACTAAGGAGGAATTTCCTGACAGTGAGAACAATTAACCAGCGGAACAACTTGCCTCCAGAAGTTGTGAATGCTCCAACACTGGAAGTTTTTAAGAAGAAGTTGGATAACCATTTGTCTAAAATGGTACAGAGTTTCCTGCCTGAACAGAGGGTTGGATTAGAAGACCTCCAAGGTCCCTTCAAACCTATTATTCTATTCCTAAATACTGTTTATGCTTAAGTGTGAGCCACTAAATTCTACAAGCAGGAAGAGAGGTATTCCGAACCATCATGCTTCTTAGCAAAATGCAGGTTTTTCATGCTCCTTGGACTCTCCCGAGGAATTCCCCTTGGACTTCCAGGCAGCTTTCCACTCACCTTGCTCTGATTGGTTGAGGAGGAAGGAGCCGACTGCGGTTTGGCTGACTCCGCATCAGGTTTCTTCTCTTCCGTAGCCATGACGGAGGGAAGGCCAAGCCAGGATTAGGCGGTCTCAAAGGAAAGGTTCACCTCTCTCTGGAGAGAGAAAGAAAAAGGAAGGACATTTTACTTACAGGCACCCGAGAGCAGCAAAGTAGGTGGAGAGGGAGGGCGCATCCCTAAAGGCAGCTGAGCTTCTGGCCAGCCCACCAGAGCCCTACAAAGCCCATCAGCAGCCCTGGAAGGCAAGTCCCATCCCACAAGGCAATCAACGGCAGGGCCAGGTGGCCTAGGCCAGGGAGCTCCAACCACGGCCACTTTAAGCCTGGCGGACTTCAACTCCCAGAATTCCCCAGCCAGCAAAGTCTGCCAGTGGCTGTGGTTGGAGACCCCTGGCCTAGGTGGCACAAATAATCCCGCCCCCCGCAATAATAGGAATGGGACGTGGCTTTTCCCTGGGTTACTCAGGAGGGGCCCCAAGGGAAGCAGGGCAGCCGCCTTCCAACAGCTGTGTGCCCCCCACCCCAACATGGCACTTGAAAAAGGGGAGGGGGGGCTCCGATTCCCACAATTCCCCAGCCAGATAGTTGAGGGATTATGGGGGTCGAAGTCCACCCTCTTCAAGTGCCAAGGGGGGAACGGGGCTCCCTCACAGCTTCCCCCAAAGAGGAGGGGGGACCCTCCCGCAGCCACCAGAAGGGGGCGTTCTTCAGGCCAGGGCCAGTGGGGGGGGGTCTCTTTGGGGTGGCGGCCTTCCCCTCCACGGTCACCGCAGCAGGGAAGCCCCCGTGGCGGGGGGGGGCGTAAGGAGGCCTCCTCAGGAGCAGCAGCGGCGCGAGGGAAAAAGCCTCCCGAGGAACCTCCGGCGGGCGGAGGCCCCAAACGGACCGCCCGCCCAGCGCCGCCGCGTGGGAGGGATGGAGGGCCCGGAGGCTGCGGCCGGCCCACCACGCCCGCCCGTCGGCGCGGCTGCCGGCTGGACTCACCGCGCCGCCTCCTCCTCCTTCGCGGCGGGTCGCTCGGGCTCCGCCGCCGCCGCCGCCGCCTCCCTGCGGGCCGCCCGGCGGGAGGGAGGGAGGGAGGGAAGAGGGAGGGGAAGCCGCGCGAGAGTCCTCGCGCAAGCGCACTGCGGGCGGTCAGGCGAGGCAGGCGCGACGCCGCGCTTGGCGCCGGGCTGGCCCTGCTCGCGCAGGCGCAGAAGGAGGCTCACGGCAAGGCGTGCCGGGACAACGCCGGGCGGAAACGCCCCTCGCGGCTACGGCGGGCCTACAGGGTCAAGAGGCGCAGGCGCGTAGCCGGGTTCGGCGGGAACTTCCAAAGGAGGGAGGGATGCTAGCTGCTGCCCAGTTTCTTTCGCAGGCGGGCGGGTCGGCTTCAGGGCTTCTTTGCTCCCGGCGAGGGCAAAGGCTTCCTTGCCCCACGCACGGCAGGAGATCAGTTCCCGCTGAAACTGAATCGCGCGAAAGTAGCCTGGAGGATCGCGGGCAGAGACCGGCAGCATTCAGAAGATGCTGGTTCACAGAAGTGCAGACTGGATCACAGAGAGGGGGGAGAGAGAGGGAGAGACGCGCGCGCGTGTTTATTAATGCACCAGAATCCTTTTGTGGATTCTGCAGGGGTCGCCTGACTCCAGGGCGACTCCGCATGCGCAACTCACGGACTGAAACGTCGTATCTCCAAACTCCAAACTATGCTTGCTGAAGAATTCTGGGAGTTGAAGTCCACAAGTCATAAAGTGGCCAAGTTTGGGGACCCCTGCAATAGAGCAACAGGAGAATCCGTCCAACAGTGCGGAAAAGTGGCCCACGAGGGCTCCCGCTGCCTGGATCTGTGGGGATCTCCCAGGCGCTGCAGTGGACCGTAACCATGCTTAGTGGGACCCTAGAGATGAAGTTGCTTAATCCAAGGGAGTCTACAAACTCTGCCAAATCAGGAGGGCAGGTGGTCTCTCAAGTAGCCAGGCACTGTGTGAATTAAGGCTTCACAGGTCACAGTTTGACACACACCCAGAAGAAAACGGACCACTGGGGGAGTTCACAAAGCAGAAGTGCCCATGGCTGCCACATTCTTGACCAGAGAAAGTTTCTCATTCATTTGGTCTTCAAGGGCATCTTGAAGCCCAGGTACTCCTTGGCTTACGAATGCTCAGCAGCCATTTGAATGTATGAGTGGTTGTAGAATGAAGGGACTGTCAGGGAAGGTCAAAAGCTGCTTCCTTTCTCCTGCCCAGTGTGCTTGTTCCCCTCCCTCCCTGGCCCAGAAAGTTAAAAAAGACTCTCCGGCCCAGGGAGGGCAGGGGTGATTCTGCCACAATCGAATGCAGTATGCCACCACCACCACCTGGGCTGGAAAGTTAGGCCCCTGGGGGGGGGGGGGGCAGGAGAAAGGGAATGGATCCTAGGGTTCGGAGCTTCCTTTCTCTGGCCCAAAGTGATGGTTCTGTACATGGAGCTGCAAAACTGATTTTGCTTAGCATCTGGGAGTGCTAGGACAGTGGTCATTGAGTGAGGCAACCAGGCAGGCAATTCACTTAACAACCACAACTTATGATTGTAGTAGGGAGATTTCATTACAGCCCTGAGTCAAGGATTATCTGTGTAGCGTTCTGCAATTGTGGGTGTCCAGGGCAGGACCCAAGTCAGGCTAATAGGGGCCAACTCTATCTCATCCTGTGCTTGGTTCAGCTGGTGCTGTTGGGCTTCCCTGATTTATCAGACTTAAAACTATTCCATTTTAAACATCTTGTCAACCTCAAGATCATACTTAATGTAATTCCACATGTAGCCAATCATTTTCTCCTCTTAGGAATAATCCTATACTGAATGAGTGAACAATCTTTTGATTTTATTACTTTACAGTGACTGTTCCCAAGAAGAAATTGCAATTGTGGAAATAAATCAGTGTTGGGTAGACCCGGTTAAACAGCAATAATATATACCATGTATACTATAATGATAATGTATTAAAATTGCAAGCCACTCAATAACTCAGGACAGTTCATAGCAAAGAAATTACTATTACAGTAAAAGATAAAACCTAGCCAGTATAATGAAGTCAGGGATGTGAAAGTAACTGTGGGAGACTGGAAGACGAGCCACAGCCTAGAGAAGGATCTGATGAATGAAATCTAAGTCTGAAGGCAGGGGGTATCAGAAGAGACCCTACTTCACTGAAATGCGGGGTGTGGAGAACAATTCTTTCAGACTTGCAAGGTTATTATTGTAATCTTATAATAAGGATTTTACAGTCATTGAAGGAATCCTTGGTTAACAATGATTCTGAGGAATTTGTCCTTAAGTGGTCTGTTCATAAAGTGTGATACCACTTTCCAAACCTGACACTCGGTTGCCAATGTTAAGCAAGGATTGAGTCTCAGGTATTTCACAAGCAGGTTGGCAGGTAAAGTGGCTGCTGCCCGATGGGGAGGGCATGTGGGTGGCCAGCATGGCATGAGAGCAATGAGCATGTGGGGGAGAGGGAGAGTAACTTGCCAGAGTGAGTTGCCACCTGCCCTGCCAGCTTTCCCATTTTTTGTGGGAAACTGGCAGGAAAGATGGCAAATGTCTGTCACCTGACTGAGATGCTGCCAACGGTTGTTTAACCCAGCTGCCAGGTGCCCAGATTGAAGTCGTGGCATTCAGGGCTGCTGGGACAGCCAGAACTTTTGAGGACTCATCCTGGGTACCACCAAGTACCACTAACTTTGGATGGTCACAGGAAAAGTGGTCATTTTAGGAGGACTACCCAAATTTATGGCCTTGGAGCCAGGTTTTCTGTGGCTGTTGGAGATGCCGCATCAGAGGTTCTGGGTAGTCCCCATGGGCAGTCCCACATGGAGCATGTTGCAGTAGTCAAGCTGGGGAAATCATCTGATGCAGGGGTCTCCAACCTTGGCCGCTTTAAGCCTGGAGGACTTCAACTCCCAGAATTCCCCAGCCAGCAAAGCTTAAAGCGGCCAAGGTTGGAGACCTCTGATCTGAAGGGCCCCCGACCCAGGGAGTCTTGCAAAGGCCTTCCCTGAGACTCCGGGCGAGAGCGGCCGCCCCGTCTGTGACAAAGACGGGCCCGAGGAGAGGCGCTCAGGCCGCCCCGGGGGGAGGGGGTTCCGCCGGGCCTTTCGCGGCCTGCACCTCGGAGGCTTCCAGGGCACTAACGGAAGCCGGCCTTCCAGCCGTGGCAGGCTCCGGGCCCCGACGGAGCCTCTCCGGACTGAGGCCTACCCGACCGGGCCGCCTCCTTCTCCGCCAAGCGCTTTGTTGGCGGCGCGGGCGAAAGAAAGGCGGCGCGCGCAGGGCTGGGGCTTGTAGTCCCCGTCGGGCGGAGCGCCGCCAAAGGCCGCGCCAGCGAACTACGCTTCCCGGCGGCCCCCGCGGCCGGCGCATGAGCGCTGCGCTGCGCCCCGTCCGCGCATCAGCCCGACTGGCCTCGGCGGGCGGCAGCGGACCGGAGCGGCGGCGGCAGGAGCGGCTTGGTACGCAGCGCCAGCCAGCCAGCCAGCCAGCCTGCCTGCCTGCCTGCCTGCCCGCCCCGCCGGCCTGGCCAGGCGGGGGCAGCGGCGGCGGGGGCGGCGGGCCCAAGTAAGCGGGCGCGGGCCCAGGCCGGGAGGGGAGGGGCGCTGCGGGGGGCCCAACCGCCGCGCGGGGGGAGGGGCGCGACGGCAACAAAGGGGGGGGGGGGGGGGGGGGGGGGCGGGCGGCGACTCCCCCTCCGCGCCATCTTCGCCGCCGGCGGCGACCACACAAAGGCCGGCGCCATTCGGTGGGCCCGGCGAAGGGGCGCCTCCGGGGGCGGTCAAAGCCCGACCGGGCTCCCCTCTCGGCGCATCTTCCCCCCTCCGCCCCCTCCCCCGGGGCCGGCAAGCGGGGGTTCCCGAGTGCACCTGGAGGGGCCTCTTCCCGGGTCCCCGCCGAGCGACCTTCTTTGGAGCGGGGGAGGTGCGCCCCTCCTCGCGGTCTCCGCTGCGGCGCTTCCCCCGAAGTTGGGGCGGGCTCCCCCCGCGGCCTGCCCCGGATGGAGGGCAGCTGCCGGCTCTTCTCTGCAGCAGAGGGGGAAGAGCGGGCGCCGGCGAGAAAAAGCCCCCCCGCCCCCCGAGGGGAGCGCTCTCCGGCTGCTTGGGCTGCGGAGTCGGTGCGCCCCCGGCCCGGCTGACCTCTGCCAGGCGGGTGCCGGGATGGAGCCGCCGCCATTCCCCACCGGGCTGGGCGAGACAGGCGGCCATTCATCGCTGGGCGGTTCGCCTGCTTGTCCTAGGAAGCTCAGAGCTGCCAAGGTAGCGCAGCCCCTTCTTTGCCCTGATCAGACAAGACCGGCCTTGGCAGCCTGGAAGAGCTGGCAGAGAAAGTTAAGTGACACCTGTCAAAACCTGAGGAAGATTGGCAGGTTGGGGGTGCCCACCCCCTCCCGGGCTGCTGGTGTCCCAGCTCTCAAGCTGAACTGGGAAGCCTGGGTGGAAACGGCAGCTGCCTATTAATTCCAATGGTGAATGGATTTTGCCCAGAAGGAGACCTGAGTGAAAGTTATGCTAAGCCAAAGGTTGCTAAATATGGCTTAATTGATTGGGGGCAAGACCCTAAATCCAGCTCTGAAACCAGGCTGGGGTCCGATTGCCCAGATCACAGACCCCTGGGAAGCTTGTCTCTTGAGTCTGGCAGAAGAGGCCACCATTAGGAAGTCTCCTCTGCCCCATCCTTTAGGGCAGGGGTCCCCAAACTTGGCAACTTTAAGACTTGTGGACTTCAACTCCCAGAATTCTCCAGCCAGCATAGCTGAAGTTGAAGTCCACAAGTCTTAAAGTTGCCAAGTTTGGGGACCCCTGCTTTAGGGAAACGGTGAACGTGCATTTCTTTCATCAGGCTTTGAACTCTTTAATTGATTTCGATTTTATGGGTGGATGGACTTCATATTTTGTATTTTGTCCAACTGTTGCAAGCTAGCTTGAGCGCGTTCTACTAGCAGAAGGGCAGGATGCAAATTTCATCAGAAATGCCACGTTTTGGAGGAACGATTGTAAACCCTGGCTTATTTAGTGGGCAGTAACAAAGCTATTCTATGGCTGAACACAGAGTGTGGTTTGAGCCAGTGTTTCTCTGGGTATTTCTTGGTGCTGATGGACTTTGGCCCAAGGCAGAAAAGCAGACACACACACAGCCAGTGCAGTATTGAAGTTTTGTCCACTTTTAGCCTCCTTAAAGAACAGGTACCAGAACGAACTAACCCAGTTCTCAGGAGGGGACTTGAGGCTTTTAGGTTGCTGTAGGAGAGGTAAAATGCTTCAAGTCACTTTGCTCAGCTCTGGGTCTGAAGTTTGGTTTCTAACCTGTAACTCTCTGGAAAGTCCTACTTTCTAATACTTATTAAAAACACTTGGAGGATACTCTTTGGATTGCAGTACTAATTGATTTCTCAAAGAGCAGAAATCCAATAACTAACTGGGTGGAGGCATATATCAATACTTAAGTGCGTACTTAGGAATAAACCCATTTGCCTATAAGATTACAATGCCCCTGTGATCGCACATGTTTTGGTTGTCAAGTAGCATTTCCTATTCCTGCCCAGATGACACTAAACTAAGCCCAGCCAGCACAGACGTTGAAGAAGTTAGGAGAGATGCTTGTGCTCTCTCTTTCCAGCCCTGCCTGGGGAAAATAGGTGAAAGAGAGGGCCTCTCATAACTTGTGGGTGGACTTTGGAAGCAGAATGTATGCTTTGTTAGCCTAGTTTGGTACTTAAGTTGTGTGCCCCCCCCCCCCAAAGTGGATTTATTCAGCACTGAGTCTGATAGAATAGCCTCATTTCAGAGTATGCAGGCTTCAGCTTTTTTTTCAACCTTTGAGGCGTTCTGTGACTTGGTCCATACACTGTCTAACACATTGTTTTCTTAAGCATGGCTCATTGCATGGTTAACGTTTGCACATCAAGCTATCTGAGCTTTACCAACTGCAGTTCAGTAGCTGGTTCATAGAAAGCAGCTGAAATGGCTTTGCATGCAGTGATGCAGTCAATCCGACTTCAGCCATCTCTTCTTTGTGGGCTTTTATGTGTAATACAAACAATGTCGCCTAACAGTTGAGGTTCCATGGAGTCCTTGGTGCTCTGTAAGCTGGGTTGTTTTCTTTCAGACCTTTCATGACCTAACATCAGTCCTACTAAGGAGTGCTGTTTGCTGTCAGTTTATATTCTGGTATCTTTCCCTGTCAGTGTGGATGGGGACAGTCTTAGAGATTCTTTGGTTGGGCTGTTTACTGATGGCTCCTTGGCACATGTATAAATGTTAAACGTTTACAATCTTGTGGGGCTGCATCACTAGCTTTGCAGGGCTGCGGGTTGGGCATGCCCGGTATAGGGAGGGGGCTTTGCTCTCATTTTATATGCCCATGGCTTGCCCTGTCGGTGTGGGTGGAAATGGTCTTGGTGGTTCTTTGGTTCTTTGTTGTTTATTGTCAGCTTGTTTGTCTGAGTTGGGGTTCCATTGCAGGGTATTGAATTTAATGTTTCCCTCCTATAAATAAGCTGGAGGTGCAGTGGAGGCTTTGCGTCTCTGGAGGTCTCTGTTACTATGCTGGAGTTTTGGTATTTGAACAGCCCGCTCTGCCTGAATCACAGGAAAGCAGCTAAGCTGGTTCATGTGCTACAAGCACCTTCTTCATGAGGATGTCTAAGCTTATTCCATGGAAGTGTGCAAAAAGTTCCACCCAGTGTGCAGAAAAGCCACCACTTCGTCTGTTTCCCAAAACAGCTCAGCCGGCTGAATGGCTTTCTAGAATCACAGACTTTGTCATTACTTGCCTTCCCCAGCAACAGGTTGTAGAAGGAACTTGGGGTAAATCACCCGATTCCCTACGGCCGTTTTGGCCTACAACTCCCTAGTCACCAGGGTCAGAGATGATGAAAACCCTCATTGCCAGGAGGGCAGCATGCCAAAGAGTGGCAGACGGAAGTGGTCGGGTTGACTGACTCCCAAGGTAGAAGGAGCCTCTGGATGGAGGACAGCCGTTGGAGGGGAGCAGGGGGGACAGAGGTGGGCACCGTCGTGCTGCCCGTGGGACTTAATGGCTGCCTTGTAACCGAGAGGCTTCTGGAATGCAGCGGCCTCTGAAAGTTTCATTGAGGAGCTGAAGTAAAACGGTGCTTTGTGCCTGCTAGACACCCTCATTATTTGGAGGCTGCTTGACCTCTATGTTTTATCTCTTACTTGATTTATTTGCAGCAGTAAAAACAGTCAGTAGAATTGCAGCAATTTTTCTGTCATTCAGGCTTATTGCTTCTGACAAATATAAAAACTGGATGCCTGAAAACGTTCTTGGAAAAAGTCCACTTTTTCTTTGTGGGACTCAGAAGTTCCCCCCACTTTTTTTTCTTGGCAAAGTACTTGGTGAGAGCCAATTTGGTGTAGCAGTTTAAAGAAACCAGAAGAATGCAAATTGCCATCCTCCCTTAGGGATGGAAGCTGGATGGGTGACTTTGGGGCAGGTGCTCCCTCCCCCCCTCTCCCCAGCCTACCTCCCAGGACGGAGAAAACAGGAGGCATTAAAGCTGCAGGCGCTGCCTTGAGTTAAAAAATAAAAGCAGGATGAAAAGCTAATCCACACAATTGCCAGGACTCCAGAAAGGTTTGCAGTGACCCACTGCTGTTTGCTGCCTTCCAGAGCCTCTTTTGTGATCTACCCTAAACGCCACTTCTCGGCAGGGGGATCTGGCAGGTTGGAGGGCACCGCAAGGTCTTCTCCAGCACCAGGGGTGTGTCCCTGCTCCTCTCTGGCTCCTGGGCTCTGTGTAGGGGCTGCTTCTCCTGGTACTCTCCAGCTCTGGCAGGGCGGTCGACATCCACCGTGCAGAGAGAGCACTGCCTGGGGTTGAGGAGCAAACGCTCTCCTGGAGGCCCGTTGGATGAGCTTCTTGGGAGCGCCTGAGTTCTCGTACACGGTTTCAAAGCATGGACTTGTTGCACTTGGTGAGAGTCAGAAGATTAAGGCTTCAGCTTAGATCCAAGAGCAGCCTAAGTATCTGGACTCCACCTGATGACTGAAGGAAGAAGCCAGCATCTTGCTCTGCTTTGAAGCAGAGACCTGGATAATGAAAGGGGGTGGGGCCCAGGAGGCGCCCTGGGAAAGGTAGGAAGTGGCTCCATGGTTTCTGCATTACTCATGTCATTACTGAGCTTGTATATAACATTTACAGGGAGGCTGCTGGGATGAGCTTTCCAGAGCCCTCCCTCCCTCCCCCCCCCCCCCATTATCTCGCATCTCTTCAGGAGGGAAAGAACAGAAAAAACATCACACTTTTTGGTTGTTAACACACAGGTAGTTGCAGCCGAAACAGAACCAGGGAGTCGGGTGATGAGTTATGTGCAATTGGGAGAACTTACTGGATAGTTTCCCATCATTTATAGCCAGAAGTAACTTTGCAAATTCTAGGCTGTGGGAACTATTGTTTTAATCTAGTCCAAAGTTTTGGGGATTGATACCCAAGTATAAACTGTTGTTCTGGTGATGAAAAACTGCTTCAGAATATTAGAAAAAGATGGAATGTGTGGCGCCTATGAGGGGAGAGGTTTTGCAAACCGTCCCCAATTTTGTCCCCATCTAGGGAGATCCAAAGTGGTGGAGCTTCCTAAAGATGAGAAGGTCAGTTGAAGAAGGCGACTGCCTGGGCCACCTCTTCTCCTAGCACTCTCTTCTGGCCACAGGGATTGTTTGAAATAAACTCTTGGCTTATTGTTTGGAAGTTTTTATTTTTACTCCACCCTCAGGAAAAACTTTACTCTTACGTGACTCATCTCTTCATGTGGAGAGCTCTGTGACTATTAAACACTTTTCCCAGTCATGGGAGGCTTTTGGTAGAGTTTGCAGTTTTCACTGGGAAAAAAAGAGAGTCACTCCTGGAATTTGTCTGTTGCCTTCTTTAGGACATCTCCCATATTTAAACAAATTATACCTTGATTTACTATGTGAATCCTTGAAAAGATCAAAACTTTATTCACTTGAAATGACCAATGGTATAAAAATTGGTTTTTGCTCTTTGTGTGTTGCTTTACTTTATTGTCAGAATGAAAATGCCCCCAGACCCTCATGGTTAGTAGTTTTAAATTAATACTCCCTTTGTTAATACTTTAGTTCACATTGTCTAATGTAAAATGTAGCCTAATGTAAAAAAATAATGTTTAGCTATCTTGAGCAAACTATTGTTGCTTAGTTTCCTTACGCATGTTAAATGAAAATCAGGTCATAGTATGGCTTGCTACATGTATGGTTTGAGCCACTGTCTTTGCACCCAGTTGCGTGCACCAGGGACAAAGAGCTGAACAAAATCAGTTATAGACCTTTGCTTCCATAAAGAAACTACTAGTAAAGACTTATTTGGAGTAAAGATTCTGACCCAAAAATATGGGATCCTATTTGCCATTTTGTACTTGGCTAAGGCAAGTGTTGACGGACTTCAATTTCCAAAAGAAGAAAAATCATTTGTAGTTATGGAGGTCCTTGGTGCTCTGAGCTTGATGGTTTCTTCAGATGTTCCTTTATCTTCGTTGATGCTTGTAGGATTATCCACTCTTTCTTCAAGAGGCAGGCATTGGCAGGACTCCAGTTCAAATTTCACTTGAGGTTTTGTGTAACACACTAGATGTGGCCAACCCAAAATGCTTCAGTATGTTGTGGGAATCCAACCCTTGTTAAACCATAAAGGCCCCTGTCCTTTGGGCCAGATCTTGTTATTTAGGCATAGCCATTGGTAAATTGGGTTTGAGACTTCAGAGTGTGTGCAACTTTTCCCTCTGCCTGATGGGAAGAACTAGCTCTGGCCTTAGAAAGAGGGGGTGTGATGGAAGACACACACACACACCCTTTCCCTGATGTTTGTAATTGTCAAGGTGGCATCTCTGAACCTGTGGTTGATAGTTGGCAGTTTACTGGACTTAATAAGCATATCACGGATGGACTCTCTCAATATCTTTCGGAATGTTCTGTTCTGCATGTGGTTTTTCTTTTATGTAAGGCTGTTCATTTGAGTCATAAATCTGGATGGCTTGTGGTCCTCCCAGAGTTGGTTGCCTCTTCCTCTGCTCTGGGGTGAGCGATGGGGATGCAGATAGGAGGCTGAAACTCTTCAAATGGATTCCTTTCTATCTGGGGTGCCAAGTAATCATGGAATCTGGAAAAAAAGGTTGGATGCTTTGTCCACAAAAACATTTTGCCCTCTGTTTTTCCCACTGAAGAAACTGACATGCTTTTTCTCCTTATCCTTTCCAGGCTGCGTAGCTGGTCCCTGGAAATGGGATGCCCGTCCCATGCGGGGAGCATAAAGGGTGGCCCTCCTCCTCTTCCTCCTCCCTTTTGCTTCTGCTTCTGCTGCTGCTGCTGCCCTCAGTGAAGCCAAGAGGTGGGGAACTATGTCTGCCCTTACATCAGCCATCCAGGCCCCCCAGGGGCCAGTCAATCCTCCTCCTCCAGAGGTCACCAACCCTACCAAGCCTGGGAGGAAGACCAACCAACTGCAGTACATGCAAAATGTGGTGGTGAAGACCCTGTGGAAGCACCAGTTTGCATGGCCCTTCTATCAGCCAGTTGATGCCATTAAATTAAACTTACCGGTGAGTGATATTTCCCATGTGTGTGTGGCTTTCTCTCTCTTTTTAATGTCTCTGTCAAGACATTTAACATTTAACTTCTGCACCATGGTTAAATTTATAATCAGGGCAGTGGTGTGTTTCAAATCTTTTTACCACCAGTTCGATGGGTGTGGCTTGGTGGGCGTGCTTTGCACACATGCACGAAATGTGCACTTTGCGCAGGCACAAAGGCGTTTTGACTCGCCTCCTGCAATCCTGCACCCTCCCTGTCACTTCAGCAGCTGTGCGCAGCAATTGCTGTGCCGTGCAGAGCGGCCACGCTTCAAAAGCAGGACATAAAGGTTAGTATGGGAGCCCAGGTGGGCCCAACACAGAGCATCGAAGAGAACCGGTTTGATCTCCATTGCTCATTGGCACTACCGGCTCGGCAGAACCGGGCCGAACCAGAAGAATACCACCACTGGATCAGGGGTGTCAAGCTCAAGGCCCAGGGCTGGATCCGGCCTGCAGGGTTCTTAAATCCGGCTCATGGGGAAATATCCTGGAAATATCAAAGCATCAGCCCATGGTGCCTCTGCTGGCCGAAACATGCCACGGGTGGCCCCCGGGCTGCCCGTTTTCAGCCTCCCTGGCCTCCTGCAGCACTCTGCTGGCCAACAACGGGCTGCACGGGGGCCTTGGAGGCCTCTATGCAGCCCGTTTTTGGCCAGCAAAGTGCTGCAGGAGGCGTCCGTCCCGTCTGCCCCCCCTTCCTCCCCCCCAGCTCACAGAGGAGAACTACGATGGTGATCCAACCCTCAAAGCAATCCAGTTTGACACACACACACACACACCCCCGCTATAGATCATTTTGAAGCTCTCTGCAAACAGTTAAAATTGTCACTTTAGGTGCAAAGCAAGATTCAGGAGGTTTACTTGGCTCTTTGGTTCCAACTGAAGACCGTGTTTTTGATAGGCACGTGCTCCTGAAGGTGGAACAATCGGTCCCTAACACAGCCACGGTTTCCCTGTGCAGGTGGAGTTTGGGTTTTGAGGGGGCAGTCAGAATCCTGCCTGCTAAGAGAATTCTCTAGTCCCTCTCTATGTTCTTGTGCTGCTACATGGTGAGATTCCCACCCCATCCTTGGAGAGTAAACATTGCATCACCTTCACCATAACAGCAAAAATAGCAGCTTTCTGATGCCTTGCAGTAGGCTGGCTGCCTGTGTTGAGTCGCTCAGATCCTGCAGGGTTTTGCCTTAACTTTCCAGATTCCCCAAGCAGAATAGCTGCCCAGCCTCATTTCTTTCTCTTCCCAGTTAATTATTTTATTTATTTATTTGAAATCCAGAAGAAAATAAGGAATCCTCTCCCCAGATATTGTTGAATTTTAGCCGAGACAAACATGACCACTCACATGGAATGATGGCACTTTGGCACTCCATCTCAAATGAAACAAAGCCAAGTAGAACAAAAGTGACTATCAGTGTGGCTCAACATCTTGTTTCTGATAAAAGCCAGGAAAACACAAAATGGCAACAGCAATTATATCCTGCTTCACAGTGCGTTTACAGCCCTCTCTCCTTGGTTTCCAGAGTCAGCCTCTTGCCCCCAACAATCTGGGTCCTCATTTTACCCACCTCGGAAGGACGGAAGGCTGAGTCAACCTGGAGTCAGTCAGGATAAAACTGCTGGCATTCGGTAGAAATAGCCCTCAATGCTGTGTTCTAACCACTGAGCCGCCTGGGCTCCATACATTATGGTGTTGCTGCTGCTCTTCATCCATGGAATACTCAGGAAAGGAGATGTTTTCATTTTATAGTATATTTTTTCCCCCTGTTTCTATAAATTTGTTGCCCGTTTTTTGAAAAAGATTTTTTTTCAACCATCATCATCATCATGGAACTGGCAGGGACCTTGGAGGTCTTCTAGCCCAACCCCCTGCTCAAGCAGGAGAACCTACAACATCTCAGACAAGTGGCTGTGCAGTCTCTTCTTAAAAGCCTCCAGGGATGGAGCAGCCACAATTTCTGCGGGGAAGCTGTTCCCCTGGCTCATTGTCCTCCCTGTCAGGAAATTTCTCCTCAGTTCCGGGTTGCTTCTCTCCTTGATCAGTTTCCATCCTTTGCTTCTTCTCCTGTTCTTTTGTGCTTTGGAGAACAATTTGTCCCCCTCCTCTTTGTGGCAGCCCCTCAACTACTGGAATGCTGCTATCATGTCACCCCCAGTTCTTCTTTTCTTTAGACTAGCCTTGCCCAAATCCTGCAACCGTCCTCCACATGGTTTAGCCTTGTGGCTGCTTTTCACACTCATGACCTTTGCAGCATCCCCACGGTCACGTGATCCAAATTCGGGCACTTGGGATGTATTTATGACGGTCGCTTTGTTCCAGGGTCCCATGATCCCCTTTTGCGACCTTCTGACAAGCAAAGTCAATGGTGGGTGAGCCAGATTCACTTAATGAGAGTTTGTTAAAATCAGCTCTTTAAAAGGTTTAAGACACTGGCTGGAATCTTTTCTATTGCTTGTGTTTGCAGTATATTGAATTCCAGTTCCAATATGACGTGGTCGCTCTCCCCCAAGGTTCCAGCAGCTTCCACTCCCTCTTCCACTTATTCTCTATTAGTAAGAATTGGGTCCTGTACAGTTTTTCCTCTAGTTCCCTCCTCTGCCTTTCGGATGACAAAGTTGACAGCTAAGTTGGTTAGGAATCCGTTCGATCTCCCACTTGCTGCAGAGTTTGTCTTCCAGTTGATATCAGGATAGTTAAAGTCACCCATTACTACTGTGGTATGTTTTCTACATACATTTGTTAATTGATTAGCAAAGAGTCCATCTATTTCTCCCGCTTGGTAGTATATATCTACAGCAATGTCATTCCTTTTTCCTTTTTTATTGACCCATATGGATTCTAGGAGGTTTCCATTCTTGATTGTTGGTTACCATATAATATGGTATGGTAATAGTGGTTACCATATTTTGTGCAAGAACATTCAGTGTATTTATACATTTTGCAAAGCAAATATATACTATTTATGACAGTGGGGGGGTTTCAAAGTGGTTTACCACTGGTTCAGTGGGCATGGCTTGGTGAGTGCGCTTTGTACACACACATGCACGCACTTTGCGCAGGAGCAGAGGTTTTCCTACTCGCCTCCTGCACTCTCCCTGGAGCTTCAGCAGCTGACGTGTGGCAATCGGTTGTGTCACGCAAAGCAGCTGCGCTTCAAAAGCAGGGAATCAAGGTCCGTATGGGAGCCCAGGCGGGCGGGCCCAAGAGCAGTCCGGCGGAGAGAACCCGTTCGGTCTCCACTGCCCATCAGCGCTACCGGTACACCAGAACCAGAGCGGAGCGGTAGAATAGCACCACTGATTTATGATGGGAAAAGAATACCCAGATAGTTAGTGTTTATTGTCAAAACTCCCCATCATCATATTTATCTGGGGTTAATGATGTTTCTGATGGATTATTAAGACTGTCTTCCTGTCTTGCTGGTTTTCATTGTGTTGTGAATGTGATTGTTTTCCTTGCACTACAACTAGGAATAAGATTAATTGATAATTACATGCTACCATCGCTGCAGGAATTGAGAATGGATAGTCTAGACTAGAAAAGAAGAAATAGGAGTGACATGATAATGGTATTCCAATATTTGAGTAGTTACCCCAACGAAGAGGGGGTCGATCTATTCTCCAGAGCCCCTGAAGGCAGGACAAGAAACAAGGAAGGGATGGAAACTAACCAAGGAGAGAAGCAACCTGGAATTAAGGAGAAACTTCCACACAGGGAGGACAATTAACCAGCGGGACTGCCTGCCTTCAGACATTGTGGGCGCTCCAACCCTGGAGGTTTTAGTTTCGTTTACTTTATTGTCATTGCACCTTGTACAACGAAATCAAACACCATCTTCAGTGCACATCATGACGATGAAAATAAACACAAACACACATCCTTCACCCTCCACACATTGAAGCGAAAACCCCTGACACCACACCAACACTGCACTATACAGCAGAATTCAACAGAGCTCCTGCCCTGGGATAGAAGCTGTTTTTCAGCCTATTTGTCCTTGTTTTTATTATTATCCTGTACCGTCTGCCAGATGGTAATAGTTCAAAAAAAGGGTTCCCAGGATGAGATGGATCTTTGAGGATGTTTTGAACTTTCTTAAGGCAGCGGGAGCTCTAAAGCTCTTCCAAAGAGGGGAGAGGGCAACCAGTGATCCTCTGGGCAATGATATGAACCCTTTGGAGTGCTGTCCTATCTGCCCCTGTGCAATTGGCAAACCATACAGAGGTGCAGTATGTTAAAATGCTCTCTAGGGTGCAGCGGTGGAAGGTCACCAGCAGTTTCTCATTCAGTTGTTTTCTGAGAAGACTCAGTATAATCTCTGCTGGGCCCTTTTGACCAAGGCTGCAATGCGAGCATCCCAGGTCAGGTCCTCTTTTAGGGTAACACCCAGAAACTTAAAACTGGCTCCACTCGGTCTCCATTGATAAGCAAGGGCTGGATGTCTGATTTGTTCTTTCTATAATCCACTATAAGCTCCTTGGTCTTATTGGTGTTGAGGACCAAGTTATTGTCTCCACACCACGAAAGCAACCGGTCCACCTCATCTCGGTAGACAGACTCATCCCCCCCGTAGATAAGTCCCTGTGCCCCCACTGTTGTATATCTGCAAATTTAGCAATGGTATTACTAGCGTGAGTGGGAATGCCGTCATGCACATAAAGAGTGTAGAGTAAGAGACTCAACAGCAACCCTGTGGAGTATCAGTGTTAAGAATAAGAAGAGACTGGACAGTCACTTGTCTGAGATGGTATAGGGTCTCCTGCTTGAGCAGGGAGCTGGACTAGAAGACCTCCAAGGTCCCTTCCAGCTCTATTCTGATAGATTCATGAATTGCTCCATCCACCACTCTCCACTGTCAGAATGTAGGGCTTCCCTTGACCTGGCCTCTCTTGCTAGCCATCTTCTAAGGTGGGATGCCAGTGAAAGGATGCCTGTTTCCTCTCCCCGACAGGATTACCACAAAATCATCAAGAACCCGATGGACATGGGCACCATCAAGAAGCGCCTGGAGCACAACTACTACTGGAGTGCCAGTGAATGCATGCAGGATTTCAACACCATGTTTACCAATTGTTACATTTACAACAAGGTAAAGGATCTAGTCCGCTCTTTTCTGGGGAAGCCTCGTGACACTTGCAGGCCATGCGCAGAAGGTGGTTTGGCCACTACCAAGAGGGGGTGTTGGCTCTGAATTTTCTCCCTTGGGCCCAGGCCCTCTGAGGCCCAATGGCCCCTGTCCCCCCAAATTAGCAATGAACGTGTGGACATTTGTAATTTCAGTTTGCCTTTGGCCCTTGGGGTTATTCTGTCTTTCCTTCTTTTTCCATGCCTCTCTGCCAGCCAACGGATGATATCGTCCTCATGGCACAAGCCTTGGAAAAGATCTTCCTGCAGAAAGTAGCCCAGATGCCTCAGGAGGAAGTGGAGCTGCTGCCCCCCGTGCCTAAAGGCAAAGCTCGGAAGATGGCAGCTGGGACCCCCAACCCAGGTCAGGGAGGAAGACTGCGCTTCCCTGTTCATCTTAAGATGGGGATATATATCTTCACTATTGCATTATGGGAAGGAAATAGGAAGTACTGACTGCCATATAGGGATTAATTTTAAAAGAAATACGTAGAAGAACAACAGATAGGGCTGGGAGGCAGAGTTAAGCAGATTGATGTTAGGCTCAAAGAATCCAGACCATTCAGTAAAATTGCAGCATAGAAGATTTATTCAAGCCCATAGACAAGACTGGCTGATCAGCTAAAATTCACTAAATTGGCACTAGATAAGGGTCAGTGGAATCCAGGAGGAGCACCAGTGGGTAATGCAGCGACTCTAAACTGATGATGTACTTAACTCCACCTCCCCAGTTCTGCCTGAACTCCTACAAAATACTCGGGAAATAAAGTACAATAATTAAGATGAAGTTCGATCATTAGTAGATAATAGCATGGTTATACAGAAAGACTTTATGTGCAAAATGCCATAGTCATATTACATAAGTCTATGTTACCCATCACACTTCTTAGAAAAAAAGCATGTAGTAAACTACTTTTCATAAAGATATCAGAAGAATCCTGAGAAATTAGAACGTCTTCTCTGGTGAATATAAATAGTTATGGAAGGTAGTGATAGCTTGTATTAATGTAAAATGAGAAATTATCTACTTGTTGAAAATGTGAGTAACTTAGAGACAGATTAATTAAAAACAGATGAAATGGCTTAGATATAAGCAAAAAAAATCTGATATTTCATATTAAATAGTAGAAGCAAAACTTTCTAATGCTTAGTATTAAATATTAAAACTAGAGCATGAATGTTCTGTATATACTCGCAGATAAACTGACACTCAAATTTTTAACCAAAATACCCTAAAAATGTGCTACCTTCAGATAAACTGATCCTCAAAATTTGTTGTTTTTAATACATTCTGAAGGACTTTAATTGTTTTCATATTTTGTATTCTTAAATGTTGTTTTCCAGAATAGATTCTGTTTTAAATTTTGGCCATGGGCATATCTGTGGGGTGGCACTGTTTAGGCATTTTGGTTCCGTTTATCCATACAGCTGTGTGAAAAAGTCCTGCATGCTTTACAGTTTACGGTTTATGACACTTTTTGGATAGGCCATTGATTTTATGATATTTTATGCTAAGTGCTATGCAAATATTGTTATATTTAAATAAATACTGGCGGTTTTTAAGTGAAAAGCATAAGCTTTTTGCAATTTGGTGCTGTTTGGATAGGGATTATGAATTTTCTTGCATGCTTACAATGCATGCCTACGACTATGAAAACAGATTAACTGATGCATCATACCCAGTGGCATATGTATTGCAATTACTAAAGCCGATGCTAGTGTTTTGTTAACATTTTTATTGTTTGTGGCCCTGAAAAGGACCGTTTAGGTAACCAAACATAGTTGCTAATATGAAATTGGCCAGCCCTTATTGCTTAATCATCAGGCGGCATCGCTTCGGCATAGACTATACAGTATGCCAAGTGGACCAACAAACAATAGGCCGAGGTCATCTTCAGTGACGAGAGCAATTTCTACTTGACTGGGAATCAGTGCAATAAGTATGTCAGAAGTTTTCCAGCTGAAGAATTTAGGCCATACTGCCTGAATCTATCTGTGAAGCATCCATTGCACGTGATGATCTGGGGCTGTCTTGCTGCTTCTGGTATTGGTCGGATACAAATTTTGCAGGGAATCATGAATTCCAAGCAGTATGTTGAAGTCCTGGAAAAGACCATGCTTCCTTCAGCTCAACAACTTGTAGGGAAGGACTTTTACTTCCAGGATGACAATGCTCCTTGTCATCGAGCCAAGTCCGTCCAGCAGTGGATAAAGAAGCATTTTGTTTGACTCCTGGATTGGCCAGCTCAGAGCCCAGATTTGAACCCAACTGAGAACTTGTGAGCCAAGATTGGTTACAAAATAAGCAAGAAGCATCCGAAGACCAAGCAGGAGCTGATTGAAGCCATTACTGCAGCCTGGCACCACACTCTCACCAAAGATCACGTACAAAGGCTTATACAGTCTATGCCGAAGCGATGCCACCTGGTGATAAGCAATAAGGGCTGGCCAATTTCATATTAGTAACCATGTTTGGTTACCTGAACTGTCCTTTTCAGGGCCACAAACAATAAAAATGTTAACAAAACACTAGCATCGGCCTTAGTAATTGCAATACATATGCCACTGGGTATGATGCATCAGTTAGTCTGTTTTCCTAGTCATTGTAGGCATGCATTGTAAGCATGCAAGAAAATTCACAATCCCCATCCAAACAGCACCCAATTGCAAAAGGCTTATGCTTTTCCCTTAAAAACCACCAGTATTTATTTAACTATAACAATATTTGCATAGCACTTAGCATAAAATATCATAAAATCAATGGCCTATCCAAAAAATGTCATAAACCGTAAAGCGTGCAGGACTTTTTCACACAGCTGTAAGTATGTGCGGCTATTTTTAAAAGAGTATCACGTATATATTCGAAGATGAGCCCATTTGCAGATAAGCCAATCCCAATTTTGGGGATGTATTTTCCAGCCTGAACTTCTTACTTTATGCATCGGCTTGTGAGTCATTGAATTCTTCACGGTGTTTTTACATTCGCGTTACTTTTCATTCCCCTTTTTGTATTTGTATTCTTTTCTGTTTTTAATTTTTTAAGTGTATCTAATATAATACAATTTTACTGAGTTGGGGGGGGGGGAGAATTCCCATGCCATCCATTCCACAGCAAAGAAAAGCTGGATCTGCCCAGCTTTCCTCTCGAAGTCCTTGCTTTCCTCCCAGCAGGGACCCAGCACCCAGCAGCCACGGCCGTCTCCTCCGCGTCCCCCCCGGCGCCCTTCCAGAACGTCCCTCCATCGGTATCTCAGACGCCCGTAATTGCCGTCACGCCTGTGCCAACCATCACTGCGAACGTCACCCCCATCACTGCCCCCCCTGCGACACCCGTGCTGCCTCCCCCACCACCTGCTGCCCCAATCATGGCAGTTGTTCCGCCAACACCGCCCATCGTCAAGGTAATGGGGGCCTCCCCTCTCCTCCAGGGCAGGGGTGGGGCTGGGGGGCTGCTGCCCCCACTACCCCTTCCTGGCAGAGGTTGGTCTGTTTCTGGCCTCATCTTTCTGGTGCTGGCCCTCCTCCTTGGGGGACTCTTCTCCACCTGCTCCCTCCTTAAGAGCTGTGTTTGAATTTCAGAAAAAGGGGGTGAAGCGGAAAGCGGATACCACCACGCCCACCACATCAGCCATCACGGCCAGCCGGAGCGAATCTCCCCCACAGCTGTTGGACTCAAAGCAGGCCAAAGTGGTGGCTCGGCGGGAAAGCGGTGGCCGGCCCATCAAACCGCCAAAGAAGGACCTGGAAGACGGGGAGGTGCCCCAGCACGCGGGCAAGAAGGGCAAGCTCTCGGAGCACCTCAAGTACTGCGACAGCATCCTGAAGGAGATGCTCTCCAAGAAGCACGCAGCCTACGCCTGGCCCTTCTACAAGCCGGTGGACGCCGAAGCCTTGGAGCTGCACGACTACCATGACATCATCAAGCACCCCATGGACCTCAGCACCGTCAAAGTAGGTCGCCTTTCGGCCCCTCTGGGTTTCAGCCGAGCCCCTGAGAGTCTTGGCTGAAGGTTTGCCCGGCAGAGCTGGAAAGACCTTCCCTCTCCTTGATCTACAGGTGACTCCTGTGGCAGGTGGCACTTCTGGAGCATACAAGATTAGTCAGATACAGGCAGTTGGATCACAGTTGGGACTGGAAATTCTGTCACTAAGTGAGACAGTCTTTAAGTAGGCTGTAAAATCATGTCTGATTTTATAGCCTTTTTGCCTTGGCCCTTTAGCAAATGATTGTTTAGTAAAACGTGCAATTGTTAAGCAGAATCTGGTTTCCCCCATTGGCATTTTCTGGTTGAAAGTCACTCACGTGATCTCAGGATGCTTACAACCATTTGTAAGTACTTGTTAGTTACCAAGAGCCCGAATTGAGGTGCTAGGATGGTTGGAAGTGCAAGGTGCCATAACTTTGGATCAGAGCCATGAGACAAATGGTTACAGGGGGAGAACCCCCTGGCCCTGGCCCTGTGCCTCCCCAGAGCTGCCTTCTCCCAGTCTCTTCCTCTCCCGGAGCTGAGAACCTGCCCGAGGGCTGCCCAGTCCCATGTGTGTTCTAAGCTCAGACAAACCAGAACATCCCTCTTGGCGCTTCTGGGTTGAATGGGCCCTACCTCCCTGCGAGGGGGGGGGGCAGCCCCAGAGAACTCCAGAGCCACGAGGACACTATCCACCTGTGGCAATTGCACGGAAGGGTACCATTCCCCAACTCCAGGTCACCACCCGAGATAAAAACCAGAAGCAGGTGCCACCCCAGCAAGTTGGATCGGCCCGCCTGGCCAGACTCCCTCAGCCAGGTGTTTCCCCGAAAATATGATCTACTCCAAAAGTCCTAGCTTGATTTTTACAGGTGCACCCAATACAGGCCCTAATTAAGACCCCGCCCACTCCAGGGTGCACGGGTAAAAAAAAGGATGGGGGGGAATCTGCCCTACTGGTTACCTTCGGATAGTTGCAGCCAGGCCTCACGCACATGGGCCCATTTCTTCTGCAGCTGGCAAGGCTTTCCTGAAGGCCTCTGTAGCCGATAACGGAGCTCTGGATCGATCCACAGGGGCCTTCAGGAAAGCCTTGCTGGGCAAAGAAGCTCCTGAAGGCCTCTGACAGCGGAAAGGAGGCTGGGGTGATGCACGCAAGGGAGGTGAGTCCGTGGACGACAATAAGACCTGGTGCCTTTTTAGTGGCAAAAAAAATATAAGACAGGTCTTATTTTTGAGGAAAGACGGTGGCTGCTGCCAGCCAGTGTCTGCTCTGCCCCTCTGCTGAGGAGACCTGGAAAACCTGGAAGGAGGAGTGGCTGGGGAAAGGTCAAGAGGAGGGAAGGAGCCCCTGGGCGGCTCCTCTCTGCCTTGCATTCCTCCAGGGAGGAGGGCCAGGAGAGCTTGGCAGGGGGGCTGCCCTGCCCCGGCAGCTTGGGAGGAAAAGCCCAGGTTGCCCTGTCTGTTGTGGCTTTATTTATATGCCCGTCTCACTCATGTGGCAAAAGGAAACAACAACAAAAGGTGTTCAAAGTTGTATAAGTGACGTGGAAAATAAATATATACTAATGAAACATATAGTAATAACAGTAAAGTGGAGCACAATTTAAACCAAGGTCGTCATCGCGAGGGAGAGCACCGGCAGCCGCTCGTAGGAGGATCCTGAGCCTGTGCCAAGAGTTGCCAGGTCCTTCCCAAAAGGTTGGCCTCCCCCTCCCCTCCAGGGGGTCTGTGCCAGGGCGGCAGAAGCTCTCCTCCGGGGTCCCGCCTGATGGAGTGGCTCTGGGGCTGATGGGATGGGGAGATGTAAGCCGCCCCTCAGACCACCTGGACCGAGGGCCCTGGGGCTTCAGAGGCCATGCCCAGCACCTTGAAGCCGGAGGCAAACTGACAGCCAACGTAGTTCGCGGAACAGAGGGGTAGCGGATGTGCTGATCTCGGGGGGGGGGCACAGCCGCCCTCCCCGCCCTATTTTGCACGAGCAAAAGGCTCCCCTCCCCCCGGATGCTTTTCAAGGGCAGCCCCACGTAGGGCAGTCTTGCAGTAATCCATCCGGGAGAGGAGCAGGGAGCTCTCCTCCCAAAGGACCCCCAAAGGCTTCTGCTTCCTGCTGCTTCTGTCCCAGTGGGGAATGCCCGTGGGCTCCTCTGCCCGCAGGGAGGAAGGCAGAACCCCTCCTCCCCCGTGCCCTGCCCCCGATGGGCTCAGCTGGCAGCAAGGGGGGGGTCTGCTTGCCACCCACCCCCCCACCCCCCCACAAGCCAGGCTGCCTTGGAAGCTCTGCCAGAGGGCAGGTCCGTTGCCCTTCTGAGCTTTGGACCAGGGCCTGGGATTTGCGTCATCGGGAGGTGGGGCTGCTGCAGCAAGTTGTGGGGCCCTGACTGGTGCCCTCCCTCTCTCTCTGCCTTGATGGTCTGCCCAGGCCTCCTTCAGCAGGCGTCCCCTCCACTCCGGCTGGGTCCCGTGCTCTGTACCTCTCAGGAATCTCTGCCTGGAGCGGGATTGCCCCCTTTGCCCCACCCAGGCTGCTCTGTCGGGGGCTTCTCGAGGGGGGTGAAGGGTAGGAAGGCCGGTAGGTGACCAGCACGGCTTCGGGGGCATTTTCCTGCCCAGCGGTTTCCTTGGAAGTCAGTCCTCGAGTGGCCTGGCTCCTCGGTCTCTGCTGAGGGGTTTTTCCCTCCTCGCCCCTCCCCGTCTAATTCTGCCCCCTTTTCTGGGCTTCTCTGCAGAAAAAAATGGACAGCCGGGAATATCAGGACGCCCAAGGCTTCGCAGCAGACATCCGGTTAATGTTCTCCAATTGTTACAAGTACAATCCGCCTGACCACGAGGTGGTGGCCATGGCTAGGAAGCTGCAGGTAAGGGGGGAAAAGAAGGGGGGAGGGCTAGATTTGAAGCAGAGCAGCCCCCGTCGCCAGCAGTGGGTCTGTGGGGGTCAGTGAAGGGCTTGTGTGGCCTGATTTGGTCGGTCCTGCCCCTGTTTGCAAGGGGGCCGGTCCAGAACCAGCGGGAGTCCAGCAGAGATGCTGCCCTCCTAGCAGGCTCTCAGTCTCCTTTCTCTTCTGCCGCCCCGGAGTTCCCTGCTTGAGTCAAAGACTCTGGGGCTGGGGCTCGGCCTCTGGGCCTCTCCTGCTGCTTGCAGCCCCCATCCCAGAGGCTCACAAAATATTCACAATGCCTGACAAGCAGTTCTCACAAACTGCTCTTTCCCTCCACCCTGGAGTAAATAACAAGCGGGGCTGGTCTTAAGGGGGAAAAGTTTTAATTGCTTCAGGCTTCCATGGCGATTTGCCTGAGGAAAGTGTGCCTGGGTCCCCCCCTCCAGCCCCCCCCCGAACTTCTGTCAGGCTCCCCTGATCCTGGCTGTGTTATCCATAAAATGGGTGGATCCTGCAGTTTCAAAGCTCCAAAAAGTTCCCCAAAAACAAGAAAGTCTGTAAATAGCGTGTATGTTGTACGCAGAGTTGGATAATCGTGTACAGTGATGCAGATTTTCATACAGATTGCTAAATTATAAGGTATGCTGCCATATTTGTTCCGCTTGTCTTTTGGGTCAAAGTTGCCTTTACTGTCCAAGGAAGCTGCCTTTAATCCGGGCAGGGTGTCTTCCTCAGTCCCTGCCTCCTTCACGGCCTCGGGTCAAGGGAAGGGGCCACTTGGCTGGCTGCCCTCCGTTTTGCCATCGCAATTCCTTCCCCTCCTGCAGTGGAGGATGGGCCAGTTGGTCTTGGTAGCTGAAGGACGCCCGGCATTTTCAGAGGGGGCCGTAAGAGTCCTGGGGCAGCTGGCCCAGACTTGGCACCTGCCCTGGGGGGGGGCGTTGTTGGTCCTGCATCTCCCAGGGAGGTTCGCTCATTTCCAGGGCTAGGTGGCCGTTCTGAGGGGGGTCCCAAGCTGCCCTTTGGGGTCCTCCAGTCAGCGTGGGGGTGGGGTGCCTCTCTTGCTCTGGGGGCGCCTTGGCCCTCCCCTCCCAACCCGGCTGTTCCCGCAGGACGTCTTTGAGATGCGGTTTGCCAAGATGCCGGACGAGCCTGCCGACCCCCCACCGCCCGCCCTGCCCCCCGCCCCCGTGGTCAGCAAAAGCACGGAGAGCAGCCACAGCAGCGAGGAGGAGGGGAGCTCCTCGGACTCGGACAGCTCGGACTCGGAAGAGGAGCGGGCCACGCGGCTGGCCGAGCTGCAGGAGCAGGTGGGTGGCAGCCGGCCTCTGGAGCGGTGTGGGGAGCCTCGGCCGGGGCCCTGCAGAGGCTCCTCCTGGCCTGCTCCTCTTGACGGATCAGAAGGTCCCGCTTTCCTGATTAAACAAAAAACAAAAAAAACACCCCCGGTTGCTAAGAAGGACGTTGAGGCAGTCGGAAAAGGCAGGGCCCAAAGCGCAAAGAGAGGCAAGCAGAAATCCGCCGGGCTCCCTGGTGGTGGTTGCACAGAACAACTCCGTGCCCACTCTGCGACCGGTCGTAGGGAAGGAACTGCCCTCAGTCCCAGCGGCGGCGGCTAGAAAGCAGAGGCCCAAAGCGTCCCAGGCTTCCCCAAGAGCCAGAGAGCCAGCGGTTCTGTGGATCTCCTCCCCGCTCCCCCTCCCCCCGGACTCAGGGTGGGGTGTGGACACCCAATTTGCTTCCCTGCCTGTCTTCTTGTTCACACAGGACCGTTCCCGATCATTGAGGCAGTGCTACAAGGTCATTGACTCCCGAGACTGGAATGGATGGAATGTATTGGTGTATTTTTTTTTTCTCCCCCCTTTTATAAAGTGCTTTCCCCTTCTGTCCTGTGTGTGGAGACTGCAGGTCGCAAGGCCTTTCCAGAAACGCTTCATCCCAGCAGTCAGTGCTGGCCCAGGAGGACTTGGGGGGGGGGGTAGATGGAAGGCAGGCGGGGTGGGGCGGGGGGCAGCCCCATGCCTGAACTGGGGGGGGGGGGGGCCTCTTCTCTTCCTGCCCCTCCGGCTGCTCTTTCTGGAATCCCGCCTGTAGGGAGGGGGCAGCTGTGCTGGGGGTTGGAAGTGCCCCCACGGGATGGGCCAGGTGGGGGTCTGCCAAAGCTGGTGGGGGTCTTCCCTGCCCCGCAGGAGAGATCTGCCCCCCGAGCGAACAACCCCTGGGCCGCCTGGGAAGGGCTCACGATGGCAGGCCCTCCCTAGTTGCAGCCTTCCTCCCGGGCGGGGGGGGGGGGTGGCCCCTTGTGGGTGAATGCTGCTTTTGCCCCTGAAGGAGGCCTCTGCTGTTGCCCCAGGGTTTTCTGAGAATTTGCTTTAGTTTTCACTGGACAAGTGTCTAGTCCTCAGGAATATGGGGAATAAACAGCAATGCTGCTTCTCTCCCCCATGCCTCAGAATTGCCTTGTCTTTGTTTGAACCATTCGTAGGCAGCCAGCTGTCAAACCCGACTTCGTTGAAGGCTGCATCAGGGTTGTCTTTGGCCTGGGGGGGGGGGGGGGGGGGGGGGGCCGGGGGGGGGGGGGCCCGCCACGGGTCCCGGGGGTGGGGGGGCACCTGTGGTGGCCAAGTGCTAAGGCAGGGCGACCCTTCCTCATTCTCATTATAATCTTCCTTCCTTCCTTCCTTTTCTTCTTTTTCCTTCTCTCTTCCTTCTCCTTTCTTCTTCCTTCCCCTCTTTACTTCTTTTTGTCTTTCCACTTTCCCTTTCCCCTTTCCTGGCCCTTCTTGCACGCTCAAATGCAACAGGGGAAGCATTTCTCCTTTTGTTTTTAGTTTGCTTTGATAGCCCTCTGCATGGCCCCCCCCCAGGCCCCGTTTTTGGCCGCAACGGCCTGCTGCGGAAACGCGACCCCTGAGCTCCGTCTTCACTGGCAAAGGGCTGCAGGAGGCTGATGCTGTCGAAAACGGGGCCCCACGTGGTCCTCCCGAGCTCCGTCTTCACCGGCAGAGGCCCCTGGGGCCCATCCTTGGCTGTTTCCAGGTGGCCCCATGCTCCAGATCTAAGCACCTTGCGGGCCCTGAGTTTGACACCCCTGATATACACAGTGTGTAGCAGCGCCTGTTTTATTTTTCGGTTTCTGTTCCATCCAGACTTTAGAGTTGGGCTGAATTAAAACCAAAGCAAAGGAATAGAGGGCCCCAAAGGGACGGGGCCTGCCAATGTGGAGGCTGGATCTTCGTTGGGAGTTGGGGGGGGGGGG
>NW_020717159.1:0-22394 GCF_900518725.1 Notechis scutatus | reverse complement strand
GGCTTCCCTGAGACCCTTCCTCATTCTCATTATAATCTTCCTTCCTTTTCTTCTTTTTCCTTCTCTCTTCCTTCTCCTTTCTTCTTCCTTCCCCTCTTTACTTCTTTTTGTCTTTCCACTTTCCCTTTCCCCTTTCCTGGCCCTTCTTGCACGCTCAAATGCAACAGGGGAAGCATTTCTCCTTTTGTTTTTAGTTTGCTTTGATAGCCCTCTGCATGGCCCCCCCCCAGGCCCCGTTTTTGGCCGCAACGGCCTGCTGCGGAAACGCGACCCCTGAGCTCCGTCTTCACTGGCAAAGGGCTGCAGGAGGCTGATGCTGTCGAAAACGGGGCCCCACGTGGTCCTCCCGAGCTCCGTCTTCACCGGCAGAGGCCCCTGGGGCCCATCCTTGGCTGTTTCCAGGTGGCCCCATGCTCCAGATCTAAGCACCTTGCGGGCCCTGAGTTTGACACCCCTGATATACACAGTGTGTAGCAGCGCCTGTTTTATTTTTCGGTTTCTGTTCCATCCAGACTTTAGAGTTGGGCTGAATTAAAACCAAAGCAAAGGAATAGAGGGCCCCAAAGGGACGGGGCCTGCCAATGTGGAGGCTGGATCTTCATTGGGAGTTTGGGGGGGGGGGGGCGTGCTGAAGAGCCCTTGCTGGGAGACCCTGGGGGGAGGGGCAAAGGGAACCAGAAGGGCAGAAGCCCCCAGGGGGCCCCTTCTCCTCCTGGGGGTCTACACGTACTGTGGCATCTGCACGCAGCCTGGTCAGGTAGGCCAAGGGGACAGCTTGCCAAAGCTGCCGGGGAGTACCACTGCTGAGCGAGGATTTGAACCCGGCTCCCTTTAATTGCAGAAGCCGTGGCTGTGGCCGTCCCTGGTTCCACTAGCCTGATGCCCCTTTGTGGCCCTGAAAGCGCCCAGGGGCCGAAAGAGGAGAAGGTTGGCACCCCCACGCTGGATCTTCTGCCGCAGGCGGTGGGATCGGTGGGCCTGCGGGGGCCTCCCCCTCCCCGTGGCCCCTGCCTTTTCCCTTCCTCTCCGGGTGGAGGAGGAGGAGGAGGAGGCTCCACGGAGCCAAGGCTGGCTCCTCTCTTCCGCCTGACTCTCTGCTCCCGGCCAGCTGCAAAGTGGGCATCCCCAGCGGGCTGCCTCTGTATGCTGCAGGCGTCCTGGGCCGGCCATGGCCGGAGGAGGCCATCCTTGGTGGGAGAGGATCCTTTTCGGCTAGGTTGGACTTGAATTGGCTTACATTTATTTGTTTGTATTTGATCTGCACGGCCACCCATTTCACCTAAGTGATTCTGGGCACCTCACGACAGTTAGAAAACTGCAAATCCAGCAAAACAAATCAAAAACAAGATACAAACGAAAATAAACGAGAGGAAGCAAAACATTTCCGCTGCCCCCGCTTGCCTCTTGGCTCCCATCCTGTGTGGCTAGCCCAGGTCAGGTTGAAGCAAGGTGCCCTGGCAGTGCCCGTCTCCAGCAAGTAAGCCGTGCTGTGGCCCGGCGGGAAAGCCTCATGCAGGCAGCCCATTAAGGAAGCAGCTCGTGCCCGTCCCTGGCAGCCTGGTCCGGGGCTCTGGGGTAAGGCACCGGGCCCGGCAGCCTGGAAGGCGGGGAACTGCTGGTCCCATCAACTTTTCGCAGCCCTGAGCTGGCTGGCCCGCCTAAAGCCAAGGGCAGCCGGGGGCCCCCATCCTCTCACCAGGCGTCCGTCTTTGCCAGGGTTGAGTGGGGCCGAGGGCACCAGGGGTCAGCTGAGCTTTTCTCCTTCGCTTCCCTCTCAGCTAAAGGCCGTCCACGAGCAGCTGGCTGCCCTCTCGCAAGCCCCAGTGAACAAGCCAAAGAAGAAGAAGGAGAAGAAAGAGAAAGAGAAGAAAAAGAAGGAGAAGGAGAAGGAGAAGCACAAGGCAAAAGCCGAGGAGGAGAAGAAAGCCAAGGCGGCCCCGCCAGCAAAAGCCCCCCAGCAGAAGAAAGCGCCCGCCAAGAAGGCCAACAGCACAGTTCCCGTTAACAGGTAGGGGCTCCAGGACGGGGCCGAGTGGTAGCGGGTGAGGGAGGAGGAAGAAGTCACACGGCTGGCCAACGCAAAGCGGGAAGGGACCTTGGGAAAGGGGTGCCCAAAGGACAGCGGCGTTTCTGGCAGGGCTGCGCTGGGGCCAGCAGGGAGAAGGATCCGGGAGGGGCCCCTGGGAGCTGGGTGCCTGGAGCCCATTTGCCCAGCCCTCCCTCTGGATCCCTGGCAGTGGGCTCCCTGCTGAGAGTCAGCCCATCCTCTTGGGCTGCCGGGCTTGGGGGCTGGGAGGCTCCAGAGGGGCCTGGCCGGGTGGGCTTGTAGCTGCAGTCCCTGACCACTCCCCTCCTGCCTGCAGGCAGCCGAAGAAGGCCGGGAAGCAGGCCTCAGCCACCTTCGACTCGGAGGAGGAGGAAGAGGGCCTCCCCATGACCTATGACGAGAAGCGCCAGCTCAGCTTGGACATCAACCGCCTGCCGGGGGAGAAGCTGGGCCGGGTGGTGCACATCATCCAGTCGCGAGAGCCCTCCCTCAGGGACTCCAATCCCGACGAGATCGAGATCGATTTTGAAACCTTGAAGCCCACCACGTTGCGGGAACTCGAGAGATACGTCAAGTCTTGCTTGCAGAAAAAGCAGCGGAAGCCATTTTGTAAGTGGGATCCCTTGTGCTGTAGAACCAGTGGGGCAACTTTCCCCGGGTCCCTCTTAAGGCTGGAGCGCCAGAGAAGGAGCCCCTGGGGGTCAAGGAAACGAATGGAAGGCCAGCTTCTTGTGGGGCGATTTCGGTTGGACAAGGGGGAAATCACAACAGCCCGCCCTGCTTTATAGTTTTCCGAGCCACGAAACAGTTCGTCTATTTAAAGCAATAGCCCCCTTAGGCTTATATCCTGCTTCACAGTGATTTTACGGCCCTCTCTAAGCGGTTTACACATTCAACTTTTTGCCCCCAACAATCTGGGTCCTCATTTTACTCATCTTGGAAGGACGGAAAGCTGAGTCAACCTGGAGCTGATGAGAATCAAACTGCTGGCTGTGGGCAGAATTAGCCTGCAATACTGCATTCTGACCATTGCTGCATCTCAGCTGATGGATGGATGGATGGATGGATGGATGGATGGATGGATAGATAGATAGATAGATAGATAGATAGATAGATAGATAGATAGATAAGAGAGAGATGATAGCAATCATCCTTAGACTTATATGCTGCTTCACAGTGATTTTACAGCCCTCTCTAAGCGGTATTTACAGAGTCAGCCTCTTGCCTCCAACAATCTGGGTCCTCGGAAGAATGGAAGGCTGAGTCAACCTTGAGCCAGTCAGGATCAAACTCCTGGCAGTGGGCAGTTATGGAAGGAAGGAAAGAAGGGAGGGAGGGAGGGACTTAGACTGATCTACCGCTTCATACTGCCCCCCCCCCCACATCTGCTTGGGAATGGGAAATTCCACCTGCTCTGAGGATGGGGTGGTCTCGGCCAGCGTTCAGGTGACTTTTCTGCCCCAACAACCAGCCCAGACCTGTGGAGCCCTCCCAGGGTTTCCTGCCTGCTGGGTGGGGGAAGGGGGGCTTCAGTCCCCTCCCCGGCCCAGGTGGGAGGGCAGATGGTTTACTTTTCACCGCCGCTTCCCTGTTGCGCCTCTTTTCAGCCGGGAGCTTGTGGGCCTGGTTGCTGCCCCAGTGATGGGGGAAGGGTGTTGAGAAGAAGGCCAAGGCCGGAAGAGGAGACCCTACTGGCCTCAGCTGCCCTTGAGAGCTCGCCGTTCTGGTTTCCTTCCCGTGTTGTGTGTCATTCCTGGCCTTCTCAGGTAGACCACCTCGGAAACGGGAGCAGATGAGCTGGTTCTGCTTTGTTGTAAGGCTGCATTGATAGAAGCTGGAAAGGGCAAGTGACCTGCTGTCTCTTTTTCTGCCCTGATAATTTAGGGAGGATCCTTTCTAGACTTCATTCTCTGTCCACTGTGCAGCCCCTCCTCTCCTTCCCCAATCGTTCCCCTAGTCACTCTCCTCCCACCCTCCCCAGGTCACGCCTTCATACTATGGTAGTCAGGCTGCTCCTTCTCCCACGATTAAATTACAGATGAAGGCCAATTTACTTGATGCAACTGAGCCTGAATCTTTTTCTGAAGGTCGTCCTTAAGAAGACCAGGAAAGCACCAGCCTTTGTCGGGGGAACTCAGCAGGAGTCAAGCAATGTTCCCTGCAGTGGAGCCGTCTAGGCAGGACGAGATGCAACCGTTTCTCTGGGAGGGAGGAGATAGCCAGGGTCTCCGTCTCCATGGCCTGCGATGCTTGTGGGCTGGTGGCGTTCCTGTTTTTTGCAGCAGGGCCCGGCTTAGGGCGTTGCTTGGGAAAGAAGCCGGGGAGCCCAGAGGACCCTAAACAGGGAACTGGCCTGAGAAGAAAAAGGTCAAGGTTTCAGATTTAAAGAAGGAAAGTGCTACAGCCGGAACTTCAGATGAAGCACCTCTTTCTCCCCCATGAGGAAAATTAAGCAAACCAGCCCAACGTAGGAGGCAGAAGGGAGATCCTGCACTGCCGGAGCTCAGAAGCAGCTTCCAGGTTGCCCCAGAAGAGGAAGAGGAGGGCAGAACAAGGGGTCCCCGAAGAGCAGAGGGGGTGCTGAAGAGAGGGTCAGGCTGCCGACTGGGCCGAGGTCTGCTGCACGCCAGAGCTGGGAGGGGGAGGGGCCGGACATCCCCTCAGGCCTTCGCAGGACCAGCTGCAGTGGCCGCACCCTGAAGGGCTAGGAAGCAGCCAAGAGCCTGGCGCCTGAGTGGGATTCTGGCCCGCCATTTTCCTTCAAGAGGACCCAAAAGGTGAATGGTGGGCTATTCTGGGACCCTCCCCTGGATTATAGACTGCCGGCACGAGGATGGCTGCCTCTGGCAAGGACTAAACTACGCCTGTTGGAACAGGGGACGAAGACACTAACGTGAGAACCTCCAAGGAGGCCTCTGTTGTCTAGCATAGGGGTCTCCAACCGTGGCAACTTTACGACTGGCGGACTTCAACTCCCAGAATTCCTCAGCCCCTGGGACGCTTCGGGCCAGTCACACGCCTTCACCCGCCCCACCTCACAGGGGGTTGCTGAGGGAGCACCCTGGGCCCTGCCTTGAGCTCCGGAAGGTGGGATATAAATCTATAAGGGAGCAAATCAATACAGACAGTCCTCGACTTAACGACCACAACTGAGCCCAAAATTTCGGTTCCTAAGGAAGACCGTTGTTGAGCTTGGCCCCATTTTGCGGCCTTTTTTTTTTTTTGCCACAATTGTTAAATCACTGTGGTCATTAAGCAAATCTGCCCCCCTCCCCCCTCCATTGACTGCTTGTCCGCAGGGTTGCAAAAGGGTTTTCCCCTTAGGGACCCCTTAGGGACAAGGTGGCTGTCACAAATACTTCCCAAGTGCCCGAATTTGGATCACGTGACCGTGGGGATGCTGCAAAGGTCATGAGTGTGCAAAGCAGCCGAGAGGCTAAACCACGTGAAGGACGGTTGCGGGATTTGGGTCTGGCCAGTCTAGAGAAAAGGAGAATCGGGGGGGACAGGATAGCAGCGTTCCAGTATTTGAGGGGCTGCCACAAAGAAGGGTGTGTGTGTGTTAAGCTCTTCTCCAAAGCACCCAAAAGCTGGACAAGAAGCAACGGATGGAAGCTACTCAAGGAGAGAAGCAACCTGGAATTGAGGAGAAACTTCCTCACAGGGAGGGCAATCAACCCGTGGAACTGCTTCCCTCCAGAAGTGGTGGCAGCTTCATCGCCGGAGGTTTTTAAGAAGAAACTAGACAGTCACTTGTCTGAGATGGTGTAGGGTCTCCTGCTTGAGCAGGGGGCTGGACTAGAAGACCTCCAAGGTCCCTTCCAGCTCTACTCTTAAGATTCTAAGTCACTTTTTTCAGTGCCGTTGTAACTTTGAACAGTCACTAAAACAAATGGTTGTAATTCGAAGACTCCCTGGAAACATGAGACAGTGGAAAGTGAGCCTGAATTCATTGTATCAGAAGGGAAACGTCATCGCTTAATGGAGACCTCTTCGGATGAGCAGAGGGATACTCTGAGTCCATGAGACTCAGATAATAAAAGGCTGTAGCGGCTGAAGGATGCCTTTGTTGGATAGGAAGAGCAAGGAAAGAGTTCCACTGGGGGGGGCAGAACATTGCCCTCCTCCGAAACTATTTGGATTAAACTAAACAGGAGCAGATGCCCCACCTGCCCATCCAATCAAGGGGAAGAGGGGGCCTTGGGAGGAGAGGCCAAGCTAAGTTGCATCAAGGGGAGACGGGCTGCATCTATTTCTCCATCATCATCCTGAATTAACGGGGGGCTTCACAGTTTCCCACACCAATGGCTGGCATCACCCTCTTGCATCTGGTCGTGGCAGACCTAGAAGGCTACTGACACATCCACCTGCCAGGAATGCTCTGACATCCCCTAAATTCCGCTGAAGAAGTTACCTACCCTGGCAACGAAACGTTCGGACACGAACCCACAAGCTCAGAGAAGGAATCTCCACCCTCCCCTGCTCGCTCTCTAAGAAGAGAGATTTATAGACAGGAGTTCCCAGGAGTTCATTTCCATGGCTGGTGGGGCCTGGGAAGCATTCTGGATCTCCCAAAGATCAACTGGGGCAAGATCACAATGTCCACTTAGGTTACCCCCAAATCCAGTGACTGCTAGCTTTCTTAAAGTCAAGGGAGTGGCGTTTCCTGTGGCCATCCCTCCCTCCCTCGTGTTGGCCTTTCTGAGATACCTGGGTGGCCAGTTCTGAAAGCTGCTCGCCCCTTTGACCTCCTGTCGAGCTAAGAGTGCTCAGGGGTATCCCAAGGGTCTCGTGGTGGCCTCCTGGAAAGGCAGAGGGAACCAGGGCTTGAAACAGTCCTTTAAAGGTTGGGGTGTCCAGGTTGGAGCACCTGGAAGTCCTCTCCTGCAATCCTAGGCACTGTGAGCCGAGGGGATGCATGGCTTAAGGGCGCCGGAGAGTCCAAGAATGCCAACATGGTGTAGACATCCTGGAACTCAAGTGGTCGGACAAGCACTTGCCATTCTTTCCTCTCTCCGCACACCCCACTCAACCACAGCAGGGACCCCTTGGGAAGAGGAGGCACAGCTGGGCTTCTAAAGAGACGTCAGGGTCTCAAGATGGGACCCAGGCCTCGGCCTGTCTTCTCCGTCCAGGAGACGGTGATGGCAGGGCCTGTTTGGTCCCCGCTTGGACGAGGCACGGGTTCAGAAGTTTGGGGCGAGGTCCAGAAGAAGAGTGTGCTGGGGCAAGAGGGAAGCCTAAGGCTGAAATGACCACAAGCATTCCTGGTCAGTTATCAACAAACCGGTTAGCGACTGCGAAGGAGACCCCTGGTGCTGCCGCCTTCCTCTCTGCTGGCCAAGCAGTGTATACGGCAATCAACGGGAATATTGGTTGTCGCACACACTTCATTTCCTTCACACGTCACTGTTCCATTATCTGTTTTGCCACCAAGGGTCACCTCTGGGTTTGTACAAGATAGTCCGGGTGCTTTGGCATTCCCCTTCTCTCCACCCATGAACCCCCATGTGCCTGAGGCTGGGGGCAAGGACCCACTTGAGAAGAAGGAGCCCCTTTGACCGTGGCAGGCAGTGGGAGGAGGAGGAGGAAGGGGCCAGTCTGGAGGGAAGGGGGGCTTCCCTTCTTGTTGGATGAGTTCCGGAGGGGAGCTCTGTAATTTGCATTCCTTCATGGAAGGGGTGGCCTGCAGGCCTCTGCCCCTCCCATTAGCTCCCGTGGAAGGAGGGTGGATCTGGTTCCAGCCCTTCCTGATTTCCTTCTGGCTGCTCAGGCTGGGCCCCAGGAAGGCCCCTGCGGTCCCTGAGGGAGCCTCTATGGCTCGATGAGCCTCACCTTGTCCTGATCAGTGAAATCCTGGGGCCCAGGGCTGGGCCCCTGCCCTTTGTGGCACTGTCCCCCACTCACGGGCCCCCCGTCTCTCTCATGGCCCTGGCCGTCTGGGCCCCTGTCCAGAATCCCCTTGAGTCCAAGCCTTTCGTCCAGCGCAACCCGACCGGCCATGCTGGCCCTTGCCTCCTGGGAAGTTGGGACCCCGACTCCCCCCCCCCCCCGAGCCCCCCTGCTTTTCTCCCCACAGCCGCGAGTGGGAAGAAGCAGGCAGCCAAGTCCAAGGAGGAGATGGCGCAGGAGAAGAAGAAAGAGCTGGAGAAGCGCCTGCAGGACGTGAGCGGGCAGCTGAGCAACAACAAGAAGCCGGCCAGGAAAGGTAAGCGGAGGCCGCCTCCCTCCTTCAGCTCTGCGCCAGTGGGGCCGTCCGGCCGTCCAGGAGGGCCTGTGCTGGGCGCTCTGGAGCAGGGCTCCCCATGAGAAGCAGAGGGACCCCAGGCAGCTCATTCCCTGGAGGTTTTCTTCACGAACCAAGGTTGTTTTTTTTTTTTAGGCTTCCATTCCACCCATTTGGGGGGGACGGGGGACACAGCAGTGCCCCCCAAGCCCAAAATTCCTTGGCTCGACCTGCCTGGCATCTCGGGGGTCTCCAAAGAGGGCAAAGCAGCCCTTCCGTGGCCAGCCCCGCTAGGCGATCTTGGCTGCCTGGTGGTGCCCGGGTGTTGGCAGCAGGAGTGCCAGGATGCTTCCCTTGGCACGGGGGCAGAGAGGTCAAAGAGGCCCTTGCTAAAGCTGTGAGCAGGCCAGCCTTGGGGGCAGCAGAGGCGCCCAGCCCTTCCGTCTGCCTTTCGCAGTCGAAGTGGGGAGGCCGAGGATCCCACGGGAGAGGCTCGGGGCCAGCAGGACGGGGGCAGAGATGCCAGGGTCCGGAAGGGGTGCCATTCTGAATGGATGTTTGGAGGACAAAATCCGCTCCCTCTCCTGCTGTCTCCGGTGGGAAAGATTTTGTCAGAGCGTTTGGCAGCGTGATTACCTTTATGAGATAACCCAGGAGCAACACACAGCACACAGAGACATTAACAGTGGTTTAATATTCAACAGATATATACAAATAATATACACGTGGTGGCAAAATACCTTTACAATCAAGCTTTCTTCTTCCTAACCCTTGGAGAACTTCTGCAGTGAACACCGGCCACGAGGAAAGAGAACCACTCCCTCTAAGGGCTGCCTTTTATATACACACCTCTTAAGGGGATCTTTACTCTCCAGCCTTAAAGGGAAATACCCAGACTCTGCTGAATCACTCTTGTGACCTCAGCCAGACTTACATCAGATCCGCAGCATCTAGCAGCTACTCACTGCTGGTCAGTTCTTCAATCTTAATATACCTTAACAGATTTGGCCTTCCGTCCTGTGGCGGCTGCCTCCACAGTCCATCTCACGATTCCCCCTCGGCTTCGCATCCCCGTCTCCTCCACCCTCTTCCCCGGCAGGCTCTCACATGGCAGCTGCACTCTGGCTGTTCCACTCGGCCTCTCAGTGGGCCTACGAGCAACACTGGAGACTCCATCCCAGCCCTTGTGTTAGTCTTTGGGCAGGGCTGGTCTCACCTGTCTTTTGGGTGTAACTGATTCATCTGCTGGAGGAGGAATGCGGGGGGGGGGGGAGAACTTGAGTTCAAGCATGTGTTAAATCATCAAAGTTGGACTTGCAGCTGCAACTCTTGAGCTTCCCAGCCCTGGGATCTCTTGGGGGTCTCCCATCTGAGGACCGAGCCAGTCTTTTCAAGTATGAACCCCTCCACCTCCAAGGCCAGACTCCCAGGCTGCTTTCTGCAGGGGCTTTGAGCCGAAGCAGGGAAGACCCCTTCCCGGGTGGGGGGTGGGGGGTTGCTGCCCAAAGAAAGGCAGGGACGGGTGTCAGGCCCGAGACCCCCGAGGGGAGGGGAGGGGAGGGGAGGGGAAGGGACAGGAGGGCTGGGGAGGGAGCTGCCCTGCCAAAGCTGGGGCCAACAGCTGAGGCTCAGCTGACCACTCTCCTCTCTTCCTTTTCTTGCTAGAAAAATCGGGCTCCTCGGCGCCGTCCGGCGGTCCGTCTCACCTGAGCAGCAGCAGCAGCTCCGAGTCGGGGAGCACCAGCTCCAGCGGCTCCAGCTCCGACAGCAGCGACTCCGAATGACCAGGGGGGACTCTCGGCCCGCCCGGACTGGACTCTGTCCCCTGGCTTTATTTTTCTAACGGTTCCTCTCTCCCCTCGTGACCAAGTCTGCGTCGTTTCCCACTCCTCTGCAGCCCTTTTCCAGAAGGACTCGGCGTTACAGAAACGTCCTCTTCTCCGCAGAGTTTCCTCCTGCTTCGATTAGGTCAAGCGCCAGACTAGACTTGGTGGCAAAATGATTTGCATCACTTCAAGTCTCTAAACCCCTTTTTTAAACCCGAGACGTCGAGATGCTGAAGGAGAACTCATCAACAGAGACCCTTCTGCCCCCTCCTGCCGTGGCCGGAGCCTGGAGGCGGGGCGACTCTGCCCTTCCCAGGGGCTCCTTTGGCCAGGCCTGAGGGCCGATCCTCTCCGAAGACCGGGGAATGGTACTGCAGTGGGGGGGAGGCCAGAGCTCCAAGGCCAGCCGGCCAGCGTGAATGTTCTAATCTTCTGCTGGTCTGCCAACACCCCCCGCCCAAGCCTGGCAGCGCCCCCCCCCTCCCGCTTCTCCACTGAGATGAAGATCCTAATCTTTTTTTATAGATAAGAGGGAAAAAGCTCATGTACTGTGGATTGTTTTTTAAAGCGTACCTTTTTAGATATTTCTTTTACCTTTTTTTAATCAATATATAGATTCATGCTCTGGCTGCGAGAACTTCTTCAGAGGTGGCCGCCCTGCTGAGGGCGGTGGGTGCCCCCTGAGGCTAGCAAGGGGTTGCCCGGCCGCCCTTGGCCAGGCCTCGGGTCTGCCTGTGCAGGGCTCCTTGGCCTTCGGGCAGAAGGGGAGCCCGTGAAGCCCCATTGCTCGGGGTCTCCCAGCCGCCCGCGGGGCCTGGGCTTCCATCCTCATCCTGGCATTGGGCAGCTTCCCTGGGAGCGGAGGGGCTGCCGGACCCCTGGCAAGGCGCCCCCGGACAGCTGGCAGCCCCCAGGCTGAGCTACAGTCCAGGCTTCCCCCGTGCCAGGAGAACGTGTGTGTCGTGCGAGTGCAGGTTTCCAAATAATCAAAACTTTTACCTCAAGGTATGGTGGGAGAATATGCTTTGGGGGAGGGGAGGGGTGGGCAAGCGATGTTTTTGTAAGGTTCATCCATTTTTTAGAAGCTTTTTTTTCCTCCAGCCTGCCCTGGAGGCCTGCACTTTGCCCACGACGCACCCGGAATCGAGTTACCCTTTTTCATGTACATAGAAATACTTTATTTATTAACTCCAGTGGTCACTTAAAAAAAAAAAGTATCCTACGTTTTGAAGAGCAGCAGACAAAATGTAGGTTTGTGTTGTTTTTAAAACTAAGCTCTGAAAAAGAAAATTAGGAATCCTTTTAATTTAAATGTATTTTGACTTTTTAACCAACAGGTGCTATGGACCTTTGATAGTTTCCTGTTCTGGTGCTTATTCCTTGTATGTTGATTCAGTTTTGGGGGAATGGGATTGTTTGGGATTCTTTGGGTTTCTTTTTGTATAGACTTTGAACTTACAGGTATTGGTAACTTCCAGATAAAGCATGTTTTATTTGTATATTCCTAGTCTTCTCCCATGTCCGTCTTTTTCTCTGTATCTTGTTTTAAAGTAGAACAGTTGGGAAAAAAAATAAAGCAACAAAGACCCATTTAAGAGCAGATGCCACTTCTGTACTTGACACCATAACAAGCCTGGGAGCAGAAGTGTGTGCCGAGATACACTTTATTGACAGATGCAATTTAAAAGGAAACATACTCAACACTGTCCGGTACACCTTTAAAACTTGCTCCTTCTGGGTCCTCACTGGCATCACATTTGCGGCATCACGGAATGAATGTGAAAGGGCCAGACTGACCACTGTTCGCCCAAGATAAAATACGTGTGAAGAGCGGCCAAAGAAGGCCGGCTGCCCAGAATTGGAGGGATTCAAACTTGGTTCTCCCATCAGATGCGCTGAGCTGTACAGTTAAAGACACCGAGTGGAGGCTGTTTCCTCGAGCATCATAACTGTGCCAGTGCCCAGGAAATGCGTCTGGGAAGCCCAGATCATGGAACTGGCCCTCAGCCGACCATGTCACCTGGAACAGAGTTTGGCCTCCCGGTGCCACCTGCTTTCATTCTTGGGACCGACGGTTCCAGGACAAGTGTCTCCATTTCTGTGCAAGCCCAGTTTCTCCCAGCTGTCAATATGAACACGGCATCCAAGCTCAGCTGGCGGCTTTGCCACGTGCCTGCAGTCCTGAGCTAGGCGAAAATCTGCTTGAGATTTGGAGCAGCAGCCCAGGGCTCCGGCAACGCTGTGGCCAAGGCCGAGAATGTGGAGATGTTGCTACCCAAACCCTTGGAGGAAATCCTGGCAGGCCTCGGGGTGAACAGGCCTTCAGGCCAGATTTCAGCAAGCGGGTTTTGCCCATCCTCTCCGATTGTCCACCCCCCATCAGAGAAGTCAGCCGGGCCTTCAGGAAGCCCAAGGGGGGGGGAGGGCCCACAATGCAACACCCACACCAGCAGCCGAGAGGGAGGCAATGCGAGGGCTTCCATTGGAGCCTGCAGGAATCTGAACACCCTGCTGGAGCCCAGAAGGAAGCTGGGGAGGGGGCTCTGGAGTAGCTCCATCCCGCCCAGTGGAGGAAGCCAGAGGAGACCCTCCCCCAGAGTCGCGCAGAATCTGCATGTCCCCCAAGACGCACCGCCACCCAGCTTGTCCCAGGTTCAAAACAAACTTCAGGGTGCCTCTTTGGGGTCGAGAATGGGGTCCCGATTGGCCTCGTGGTCCTGTGTGTGGAATTCACCCAATGTGGGTGGACTACAGCTCCCAGCACTTTAGGGATGTGGGGAAGGGCCTCTAGGGAATGTCTGCCCCAGCCTCCTTTTCTCCCCCTCCCAATTTCCCGGAAAGGCCGTGGGGGGGCTGGGAGCCCCTAAAGTAAGGGAGGAAGCTGAGCTCCTGCCCCACTGGGCTCCCCTCCTTCCTTCCAGCAGCTGCCCTGCCCTCTCCTCACCCAGAGCCTTGGTCCATCGGGAAGGCAGACTTTCTGCCCGCACCAGCTGTCAGCAGGCGGAACAGCCGGCCACTTGATGCGGGGCCCAAGGGCACGAAGCTGGTCCAGGTGACTGCCAGCTGCTTCCCGGGCGCAGAGACCGCGCATTGCGGGCGAGGCGCCGGGTCACATCAGGGCGCAGAAGCGGGACTGGCCGGTGTCGCGGGCGCCCTCCAGCTTGCTCCGGTCCCGCACCAGGATGGCCTGGTTGCCGTACTGTGCGTACCAGGCGCTGCGGCTGCGGCTCAGGTAGGTGGCGGGGGGCCGGGCCTCCAGTTGCCGCTGCTGCTGCTGCCAGATGAGCAGCGAGGCGTCCCGGTAGCGCAGGCGGCCGTAAGCCTCGGACAGCGCCTTCTCGGCCAGCGGCGGCCGCGCCGACATCGCCCTCGGCCCGCACGGCTCGGCTCCCTCGGGCGGCGGGCGGGCAGGAGCCCCGCGGCGGACCCGCCTGGAAGGAAGAAGGGGAAAGAGGGCAGCGGGTGGGCGAAACGTTCCGGAGCGCAGACCGGCAGCGCCTCCCGCTGCGGCCCAGCGAGCACCGGGCAGCCGGCCGGCCGGCCGGATCGGAGCAGCCAAGCCGCGGCCGGCCGGCCCGAGAGCGCCCCGCTGCAGCTCTCCTCCCCCGGACGCGGCCGCCCTACCTGGGCTCCGGCGAGCAGCGGCCGGCGGGCGATCGGCGCGGCGCCCGGAGAGGCTCTCCCCGCCGGCCGCCGAGGCTGCCCGCCGCCACCCGCCTCCTCCTCCTCCTCCGGCGTCGGCCCGTCTCTTCGCTACGCGGGGCGGAGAAGGCCGTGACGGGCGGAGCTCCAGCCGTTGCCGGCCCCGCCTCGCCGCTGGGCAGCGCGCGGGACGGGCGGAGGGCCTGGGCTCCGCGGGCGGCTTGGAAGGCGGCGCTTTAGTCCCGCAAGGAAAAGGCTCCCGAGAAACGGCTCGAGAGAAACGCAGACTTTCCTTAGAAACGCCTTTTCTGATCCATTGCGGCTTTTCTAAATGCTTGGCATCAATAGGGATTTTAAATGCCTTACGTGGAATATCAATTCCCTTCAAAAAAAGAAGAAGAAAATCATTTCGCTGCTTGAACAAAATTGAAACAAGATGGAATTCGTAAGAAATGCACATTAGAAAAAAAGGGCTTTTTGCTTTTTTACTTGATGTATTAAAAAAAACACAAAAAAACAGGGGAAGGGTTTATTTCAGCAGGAACCAAAAAGAGTAATGGCGTTTAACTGGGAAATCAGTGAAGATGGAACTTTTCAATGCACAATGAGATAATACCCTGCCGGACTGACTGTCTGCAGAGATTTCTCTGTCTTCCAGGTCCTGGTTGTCCCAAAGGTGCTTTTTTTTTTTTTTCAGGAGGCAACTGGACTTTCTGGTTTTTTCTTTGGAAGACGTTTCGCTTCTCATCCCAAAAGCTTCTTCAGCTCTTGACAGGGTGGTGGTGGGGAAGGGAAGGATTTATATTCCTTGCAGACAGCTGGTCATTGGCATCTTTTGAGCGCAGGGGGTCTTCAAACTTGGCAACTTTGTGGACTTCAACTCTCAGAATCCCCTAGCCAGCCATGAGAGTTGAAGTCCACAAGTCTTAAAGTCTTAAAGTTGCCAAGTTTGGAGACCTCTGTTTTAGAGGGTCTTTGAAGCACTTGAAGATTTATCTATGTCCTCAGGGCCACTTGAGTGGTGCAAATGCTTCCTGTAGTCTGCAAATTTTCCTCTGGAAATCCATTCCTCCTCCCACACCATTCCAAGGGGGTTCCTCCCAAATTGTATATCCTGCCAGAAAGGTCTACACAAAATGGTTATTAGGTTCTGGTGGCTTTCCTTTATAATTGCTTGAACTCAGTTGCGTCGCCTTAAAACAATAATATTTTGATCTAGATATGGAATCTAGACACAGATTATCTAGATATGGAAAAAAGCAGATTAACAGCTACGTAAAACACCATGATTCTATATATTTGAAAATCACAAAAAAGTAAATATTTAGGAACATGGTTAACAGCAAAGTGCTCCTCAATAAAAGAAGACAATTACACCAAATTATTCAATCAAATTAAAAAAGATTTGGAAAAATGGGGGACTTGACAATTATCATTATTAGGAAGAATAGCAACTATAAAAGTGAATGTTCTGCCAAAGATTTTATATTATTTCAAACAATTCCAACAAAATTAGACAATAATTTTTTTAGAGAACTAAAATTTGTTTGGGCAGGCAAAAAAGTGTGAATAAAGTTAAAAGACTTACAGGATAGTAAGAGCAGAGGTGGCCTTGGGCTTCCAGATTGGGAACTATACCATAAGGTGGCAATACTTTTATGGATACAAGATTGGATTAATCTAAGGAAAAAAAGAATATTAACCATAGAAGGAATATTAACCATGACATACAAACAGGATGGCATGCCTTCCTGCGGTATAAAGAAAGCAAACTGTATCTATACTTCTATAGACATAAAATAAGAAATGTACTGATACAATCATGGAGACAAATAAAGAATAAATATTATTTGAAAATTCCAAATTGGGTATCTCTCTTGGAAACAGTAATCCACCCAGGGGTGGGTTTCTATCGGTTCTGTCCACCTCTGTAGAACTGGTAGCTCTGAAGAGCATCAGACATAGAACCGGTTCTATATCTGCTGATGTTTTTGCCCACCTGCCCACCTGGGCTCTTACCTGACCTTTATTTCCTGATTTTTTCAATTTCAGCTGCCGTGCGAGGCACAGCTGCAGTTAAAAAAGCAGGAAAAAGGGGCTTTTTGAAAGGCTGCTTCTCTGCACACAGCATGCTGATGACGATTTACAGTCGCGCCGCGGGCAGCCTGCAGGGAAGCACATCATAAATCACCAAACCTCGTAAATGACTGAACTGGTAGTTAACCCTGTTGGGTCCCACCCCTGAATCCACCCCAATATAATGGAGGTTAAGAAAACAGCCACGCATAGGGAAATTTTAGATGACCAAGGGAACTTAAAGAGTAGACAGAAATTGGAAGAGCAGAGAATAAAACTGAATTGGTGGACCTATATGCAATTCAAACAAGATATAAAAAAGACAGTGAGGAGTTTGGAATAGATAATGAATTACAAAAACTAGATAAAATCTTGATTGGCCTAGATGAGAAATTATTATCAAAGTTGTATAAACATTTATTAGAATTTGGAAGAGTGGAAGAAATTGTGAAAGGAACAATGATTGCATGGGGTAGGAACGTTGGACATACTATTGATCTGGAAGAATGGGAAAAGATCTGGAATGTGAATTATAAAATAACAAAATCGATGGCATATAAGGAAAACCAACATAAAATGTTCTATTGTTGGCATTTGGCACTCTCAAGACTGGCTAAGATCTACCCAAACTTAAAACCAAATGGTTGGAAGTGTGGACAATAACAAGGTACCTTCTTTCATTCTTGGTGGACATGCCCCAAAGCGAAAAAATACTGGAAAATGATTCGAACGTGGTTAGAAGAGTTAACAAAAAACAAAATTGATTTTGTCCCGGAATTATTCCTTTTAGGAATAATTTAAAAAATTGTAACATAAAGACAAAATATCTTATATATATTAACGGCAGCAAGAATTTCATATGCTCAGTACTGGAAGAAAAACTCCATACCACCTGAAGGTTTAATCAAAAAAAATTTAGAGTGTGTGGAAATGGATAAATTAACTATGGAATTAAAAAAGAAAGCAGACACAGAATACAATGCAGTATGGGAAACATGATTTATTTGGATTGATAATAGATATAAGAAGAGAAAATGTAAATATTGTATATAACAGATAAGAGGGTATGAAAGTATTGTGTATTGTAAGTTTTGATAGGACACATAAGTGTATATATAATGTCACAGCACTGTTTAATAACTATTGGTATTATGTATAAATGGAAAAAAACTCAATAAAGCATTATAAAAAATATTTGAAAATTCATTGAAAACTCATTTTGTTAACTATCTATTAAACCTTTGGCCAGGTGGGATTGTCTGCTCCTTCCGTTGGGTTGACATGTGGCTAGTTCAGAGGCCGAGGGGGCCATTTCCTAGCAGCCACTCTTGTATCTGGGACAGGCTGACCTTTTTCTGTTCCCAAGAATACATATTTGCAGGAATCCGAGCATGGGAGATCCAGAATTCTTCATAAATAGATACACTGCAAATTCCAGGAATATGATTTAATAACATATAGTACTCAGTTCTTTAAATCATAACTTTCTTACTGAAACCATGTTAACAGTATTAAGAATATTCAAGCGGTATAGAACAGAGGGAGGATCAAATGGTACATATTAAGGTACCTTCAGACTTGTGGATCTCCAGCATAGAATCGTAGATAGGCCACCCTTTTTAAGAACACCCTGAAAATTGGCTTGTGAAAGCTTCCCAGGAGTTGACAGGCGGGTGGACTCTGGCAGTGATTAATTCTTCTCTACAGGAGGGGAAGGTGCCCCAGCGCTTTAAGGAGGCTGTGGTCCGCCCACTTCTTAAGAAGCCATCGCTGGACTCCACCCGGTTGGATAATTTCTGATCTTTGGGGGGAAGGTGGTTGAGAAGGTGGTTGCACAGCAGCTGCAGAGATTTCTGGATGAAACGAATTATCTCAACGCCTACCAGTCAGGATTCAGGCCTGGATTTGGGACAGAAACAGCATTGGTTGCACTTTTGGATGATCTCTGGCGGGAGCGGGATGGGGGTAGTGCATCCATCCTTGCTTTACTTGACCTCTCAAAATCATTCGAAAACTACCGCAGGTGCTAATTGAACAGTGGATCCAGTTGTCTGAGGCCTTCATGGCCAAGGGTCGCCACAAAGGTACCCCCTTTACCCTTCTCAAAGAATTTGTGGCCCACCAGGCAACATCGTGCAACAATCCCCGGACTCACAGACTCAGAGCTGTTAGTCCTCCAACTGAAAAAAGATCCACCAGCAACTATGTGCCATCCACAGGCCCTACGCACACTGCAAAGGGAAAAGCCTTCATGGTTGTCCATAAGACCAAGGTCGACTTCCCAACCATAAAGAGTTCGGCCGCTAACTCGTCAGCCTCAACCCAATCTAGATCTCCAACTACAAAGAGAGTTGAGCTTTGTCCTTTGCACAACTCTCGACACTCGCTGCACGGAAACCTCTGCACCAAAGGAAGGATTTGTTACGGGAGTTCAGATTCTGCTACAAATGTTGCGAATCTTCTAAGCACGCGCCCAAAGACTGCACAGCCAAAGGTGCAATGTCATCTATGCAACAGCAACGAGCACCCAGCTGCTCTGCATCCAGAATCCGAGCCTTCACAGCAGACAACACATAACCCTCCCCCGACCAAGGAGCCTCAACGTGCTACAGAAGCACACCCAGAGCCAGTGGTGGGGGGTCAATTGCACGGTGGTGTGCGATAACTCACCAGCGCCTTGCTCGTGTCATCAGATCTGCTTAGCCAACGTCTACCCTGAGGGATGCCCAAAAGAAGCAGTGAAGATGTACGTAATACTGGATCCTGAGCAACCGCTTGCTGGCAAGTTCTGCATTCTTCGACCTCTTTGATGTTCTGAAGGAAGAGGTGCACTTCACTATATCAACGTGCACCGCACCATGAAGAACGGCGAGGAGGAGAGCTACCGGACTCTGCATAGAGTCATTAGATGGGAGTTCCCGATTCCCACTGCCACCTGTGTTAGAATGGGATGGGATACCGAGTGACCGCAGCCAGATTGCAACACCAGAGGTAGCAAGCAACATACATCACCTGCAGCATCTGGCTCATCACTTTCCCGCTCTAGATCTGGAGGCAGATATGTTGCTGGCAGTTAATGCCCCATATGCCTTTGCTTACACCGAGTTAGTTGCAGGCCTATATGCACCCCAGTGGTCCAAATCACCACTAGGATGGGGGATTACAGGAGTAGTCTGTGTTGATCGGATGCAGGCCCCAACCCAGGCCTTCGCACCATCCATCCTGACAGCCTTCCAACACCCTTTGCCACCATCGGAAACAAGAATACTGGTCCACCCTAAAAGGCCACCAGTGACCAGAAGACTTTCAATAAGAAACCCTAACTGGCTGCCAGAAACCACCAGACTTTCACTAAGACGCTCTACATGGGCAGATGTCTTCACAACATCCATTTCAACTGCTTGTCAACACCCCTTAGAACTGTTAGAAGCAAGAGTACCTGTCCACCCTAAATGGCCAACAGAAGCGACCAGCAGACTTTCACCAAGTCACTCTACACCAGACCGGTCACCGACCTAATGTTGCTGCAGAGAAAGTCTGAACTTGAAGATTGAACCTCAAGCTTTGCATGCTTTGCTTTGTTTGATGCTTTATTAATGTTTACTGTTTATCTTAGTTATACAGTTACTTGCTCTTTAGTTAGTGGAATTTATAATTCCAGGTGGGGCATGTGCTGTCCAGCCAGTTATAGTTAATGGGAATTGGATAGTTCATTAGGAATTGGGAGCTGTCCCCTTAAGGGAATGCATCATGGTAAATGTAGTTAAGGTATCCTGGGAAATGTAGTTCATGCCATGTGGCCACATCTGTAATCCTGATTGGTCACTGAATTGACCCTTGGTGGGTTGGGGGAGGTTTCTTCACTCTTGCCTGAACCCAGCTGCGTGCTAGCATCTCTACCTCTGCTTCTACAATATGGGTTGAAAGGGATAAGAGATAACCATCTTTTTACCCAGAAAGACAGATATGCAAAGAATTGGACGTTGAGAAGAATCTCGTCATAACTGTGAGATATTGAGAATGCCTGATGAACCAATAAAAAGACTTTGTATGGATGCTTTGTGGAGTTATCTATCTGCCTTTGTACAGGACAGAATAGTGTGGATAGGATAGAACAGAACTTTATTGTCCCTTTAAATGTACACTAATCAGCATACATTAAAATGAAATTTTGTTGCATTCAGCTCTCAAAAGATAACCATTATGCATATACCCACATTCACGCACATATATGACACAAACATCACAGTCTAGTACGAATGTATACATATACGTATGTAGAGTTGTAATTGCAGGAATGTTCTTATCTTGGATGGCAAACCTCAGATAAGGAATGTTTACAAGCAATTACAACTCAGGCAAACAAAGTCACTAATGTAAAGGAGGATTAGAGAGGGGAAGTAAATATATGTTAGACTTTAACTAGAGATAATTAATTGTGTTAATTACTATTATGCTAAACAGTAACAAAAGTTAAGCAATAACCAAAGTTAACCAATGTTAGAGGATTACTAAAATGTGTATAAATCCAAGACTAGACTCCAATAAAGATCATTATGATTCAGTTGATCATGATCAAACACCTCGACTGCCTCGTCATTACAACAAAGTGGTGCCTGAACAGGGACTCTCTTACTTCGTCCAGCAAGGATTTGGTGTATCTTCAACCCTTTGTGGTTTCTTCAACCTTTTGGTTTCTGTAAGTATGGGGTCTTCACTTTCTGAGGAACAAAGGAAGCATGTAGATGAATTAGGCTATTTGTTGAAGAAAAATAATACTGAGGTACCACAGAGAAATCTCTTAAGGCTGGTCCAGGAGATTGCAGCTCAGTGCTTATGGTATCCAGAAGAGGGGTCTTTAAAATTAACTGATTGGGAACGTATAGGGAAAACATTGCATTCTGAACCTAGAGCAAAAAGAGAAGTTTTGCAGGTGTGGCATTTATGTAGGCATGCAATTGAAAAATTTGGTCACAATGAACTTTCTCTTTTAACACCTCTACCTTCACATTATACTAATGCTGTCATTTATCCTCCTTCTTCACCTGAATATATGTCTTCAATTCCCTCAGCTCCTGCAGATACAGGGCAAAAGCCTCCTGACTCTATTGTTCAATCTTCTTTTCAGAAAATGGTTGAGGCTTGTAAAAAGGATGCCTCTGTCTCAGAGGCACTTGCAGAATTACTGTCTGTTTGTCCAGTACAATATTGTCCTGGTCAGGGGCCACAGCTTGGACTGCAAGTAGCAGAATGGGAGGGTCTGCCTTATCAGATCTTAAGAGAGTTAAAAAAAGGTAGTTACAGACTATGGGATTAGTGGTAATTTTACAAGAGGACTTGTAGAAGGAATAAAAAATCGTTATACAATGATCCCTGAAGATTGGAAGCAAATATCACTTGACTCCTCCAGCAGTCTCTCTCACTCCTCCCCAGCCACAGCCAGTAGCGCTGGGATCAATCTAATCACTCAAGAGGAAATTGAGTTTAAATTTCCCTTGGAAGTTAAAATAGTTTCATCTCAATTTAAAGGACCTCTTCCTTCAGGATTAGTTGGCTTAATTTTGCCTCGTTCTTCTGCACACAAAAAGGGCTGTTTTGTGGTGCCTGGGGTAATAGATTCAGATTACACTGGTATCCTCATGATTCAGATTTGGGTGAATTTTCCTCAAGTTCTTCCTTGTAATTCTTCTGTTGTTCAATTGTTTTTTCTTCTATATGAAAATCCATCTCCTGGTATAGGTAATCATGTGGATGCAGGATTTGGATCAACTTCTTTATCTGTAGGCTTACTTCATCAGCTGAACTCCTCTCGTCCTTTGTTAACACTCTTCCTAAATAAACAACCATTTCAAGGGTTATTGGATACTAGAGCCTATGTTACTGTCATTTCCTCTTTACAGTGGCCAGTACAGTGGCCAAAACTGACAGTTTCTTCATTGTGGGGAATAGGAGGTTCTACAGCTGCTTGGCAGAGTGTTCAAGAAATTAATGTTACAAAATCTGCTGGTAAGTCTTTTTTCCTACAACCATACATTCTAGATATTCATACTAATATTTGGAGCCGTGATATCTTTTCTCTTCTTAATGCTCATTTGATTCTTGATGATGGCTCTTCCTCTTAAATGGCTCTGTTCTACGCCGGTTTGGGTGGAACAATGGCCATTATCAAGGGAAAAACTTGCTGCTTTACAACAATTGGTTCAAGAACAATTGGCTGCTGGTCATATAGAACCTTCTACTAGTCCTTGGAATACTCCTGTTTTTGTTATAAAAAAGAAAAATGGGAAATGGCATTTCCTTCATGATTTAAGAGAAGTTTTTAATAATAGCATGCCCACAAAACAATATCATTGGCGAGTGTTGCCTCAGGGAATGCTTAATTCCCCTACACTTTGTCAATATTTTGTGGATAATGCTCTTCAACCCTTTAGGAATAAATTTCCTTCCTATTTAGTCTATCATTATATGGATGATATATTGATAGCAGCCCCAGATTTTGATGAATCTAAGTTGTTAAAAGAGTTAACGGATATTGTGGCACAACAGGGATTGTATATAACCTCAGACAAAATTCAAA
>NW_020717158.1:180361-191754 GCF_900518725.1 Notechis scutatus | reverse complement strand
GGCCCACTGGTTGGCGACCATTGATCTAGTCCAACCCCCCACCCAAGCGGGAGACCCTACACCATTTCTGACGAATGGCAGTCCAATTTCTTCTTGAAGGTCTCAAGTGATGACTTATGACCATGGTGGATGACGTCCTTGACTTATGACCACGCTTGAGCCCAACATCTATATTGCTAAGCCAGATATTTGTGAGTTTTACCCCATTTTCATGAACTTTTGTGACCCAGTGATTAAGTGAATTGCTTGCAGGTCCTTAGGTCAGGAACACGGCCGTTAAGTGAATCTGGCTTCCCTAGTGACTTTGCTCATCAGGCGGTTGCCAAATAGGGAATCGCAGGACCCCGGGACGCTGCGACCGTCATAAATATGAACCGGTGGCCAAGCCTTCTGAATTTTTGATCACACGAGCACGTAGGATGCTGCAACAGTCGCGTGAGAAAATCACTCACTTTTTTCCAGTGCCGTTGTAACAACGGTCACTAAATGAATTGTTCTAAGTCAAGGACTACCTATATACAGAGATGGGTATTCAGCCAGTTCTGACCAGTTCTGGAGAACTGGTAGCGGAAATTTTGAGTAGTTTGGAGAACTGGCAAATCCAACCTCTGACTGGCTCTGATGGATCCCCACCTCTTCTCTGCCTCCCATTGAGTCCCAGCTGATTGGCTGGGTCTCCTTTGGTTGCCCTGCCCAGGAGAACGGAGCTGGAAAGCAGGTTAGTGGGATGGGGAATGAATGGGGATTTTACAGTAACCTTCCCCTGCCATGTCCACCAAGCCACGCCCATGGAACTGGTAGTAAAAAATTTTTGAATCCCACCACTGATGTGTAAAGTCTTCTGACATAATCTATACAAATAATCTATACATGCCCACCAAGCCACGCCACGCCCACCCAGCCATACCACGCCCACCAAGCCACGCCCACAGGACCGGTAGTAAAAAAAAATTGAATCCTACCACTGCCTGTATAACACCATGATGGGTTGTTTAGTTTTGTTTTGTAGCCATGGAAGCGTGCCTTCATCAACAACTTCCCAGCCTAGCTGACTGCCCTGTGATTTTATTTATTTATTTTTGCTGGTTTCCCTCCCAAATATTTGCAACGCTCCATGGGGGAAAACCTTCCGTGTTGGTTCTTCTAAGCCTTTCCACTCCAGAGTCTAATAAACTGTGACCCAAAATAGTGTTTGTCTTTTATCATGTCCAATGAGCCAAAGATGTAATTAGCTTTAAGACATTATCAACGCTGACTCACATTCTGGCTTGCTAATGATGACTGTTTAATCTCCCTGTTTAATGTCTTGACTGCAATTGGGAGCTGGCACCCGCCCTCCTCCTTTTTTTTGGGGGGGGGGGCTTGCTGAAATCTGTCTCACACTGCTCCAGCCTTGGGCATTTGAAGATAAAACACCCCCACCAAGGACAGCCTGGTTTCTCTGATTGATAATGTTCCACCTGCAGACTCAAAGGAAATCAAAACTGTGTTGAGAGAGGTAAGGGTAACTTGTAGCCTGGGCTTTATGCAACATTATGAACAGAGAGGTAGACAAGAGTCAAAGTGGCCCTTGCACCTGTGGGAATACAAGGAGGAGGAGGAGGAGGAGGAGGAGGAGGAAGAGGAGGAGGAGGAGGAGGAGGAGGAGGAGGAGGAGGAGGAGGAGGAGGAGGAGGAGGAGGGGTATACAGGAGTCAAGGTGAATGAATGAGCTTAGATGAATCAGTGCTTATCGTTCTTGGTTTGGGGCCTGATAGGCAGTTATATAAATAAGACAGATAGGTGGATGGATGGATATAGAGACAGAAAGAATGATAGATAGATAGATAGATAGATAGATAGATAGATAGATAGATAGATAGATAGATAGATAGATAGATAGACAGACAGACAGAGACACAGACACAGACACAGACACAGATATATAGATAAGAGAGAGAGGAAGGAAGGAGGAAGGAAGGATTATATAGTGAGAGAAAGAGAGAGACAGAGAGACAGATATATAGATAAGAGAGAGAGGAAGGAAGCAGGAAGGAAGGAAGAACTATATAGTGAGAGAAAGAGAAAGAGAGAGAGAGGGGGACAGAGACGGAGAGGGAGAGGAGAGGGAGAGAGAGAGAGGACACCGAGCTGGAATGTAGTCTGGATTCCCTGGAGGAATAAGAGAGAACTCAGTCCAGATATTTTGTGTGAAAGAAAAAGGGTGAAGACAGCCCTCCCTAACAGTTCCCAGAGAGTTCTCAATCTGGCAAAGTTCTGTCTATGGGTAGGATATTTTTAAAAAAACAACAACTCAGTTTGATAGAATCAATACATGTCGTTCTTGGTTTGGGGCCTGACAGTCAACCTAGTTCATCCTTGGCATTGTTTTCAAGACTGCATGAATTTAAAAAGTGGTCTATGAACCCAAATCCAGAAAAAAAAAGGGGGGGGCGATGTGATTTTCATTCTTGACATCTCAGAGAATTGAATCATCTTTTCAGCGATGCAATAATTGAGCCATATGGTAAAAAAAAAAAGAGCTACACATTTCCCCTCCTGACAGCTCTCTCTTTCTCTCTCTCTCTCATTCTCTCTCTTATTCTGTCTCTCTCTCTGTCATTCTCTCTGTCATTCTCTCTGTCATTCTCTCTCTGTGTGTGTGTGTCATTCTCCCTCTCATTCTCTGTCTGTCATTCTCTCCCTCTCATTTTTCTCATTCTCTTTCTCATTCTCTCTCTCATTCTCTCTCTTATTCTGTCTCTCTCTGTGTCATTGTCTCTCTCATTGTCTCTCTCATTCTCTCTCTGTCATTCTCTGTCTCATTCTCTGTCATTCTCTCCCTCTCATTCTCTCTCTCATTCTCTCTCTTATTCTGTATCTCTCTCTGTCATTCTCTCTCTCTCTGTGTGTGTCATCTCTCTCTCATTCTCTGTCTGTCATTCTCTCCCTCTCATTTTTTCTCATTCTCTCTCTTATTCTGTCTCTCATTCTGTCTCTCATTCTCTCTGTCATTCTCTCCCTCTCATTCTCTCTCTCATTCTCTCTCTCATTCTCTCTCCGTCATTCTCTCTCTCTTTCTCTTTCTCTTATTCTCTCTCTCTCTCTCTCTCTCTCTCTCTCCACTTATTCATGAAAAATCTCATTGTGGATTCCTCAGCTAATATTCCGGAGACTGCATGTACTGGAGAAATGATACTGACTTTTCCAGACCACTAGACCACATCGGAGGCAATGATGAACAAAATCTTCCCGTAAGGCTTGGCCCTGGCAGTTTATCGAGAAGCCGTTAATGAGCTTCTGCCAGGCAGGACAAATAATACGCACCAACTCAAGGTGGGAGACAGATCCACCAAACCTCCCGTCCTTCCCGAAGGCACCAATTATCCCTTTCAAGAGCTGACGGGGAGGCTATGCACACAGGTAGTCCTCGCCTTAACGACCGCAATTGGGAGCAGAATTTCCGTTGCTAAGCACAGCAATTGTTAAGTGAGGGGCACCCAATTTTACGACCGCTTTGTTGCTAAGCGAATCACGGCAGTTGTTGAGTGAATCAGGCCGTCCTTAAGCGAATCTGAACTTCCCCCATTGGTTTTACTTGGCAGATGGGTAAACCGCAAGTGGGGTTCACATGGCCCTGAGATGCTGGCCCTGGGACCATGTGATCCCTTGATCGTGTGATTCAGAAGTGCGGAAAAACAGTCCCGGGTCACTTTTTTCAGTGCTGTTCAGAGGTGGGATTCAGCCGGTTCTGACCAGTTCTGGAGAACCGGTAGCGGAAATGTTGAATAGTTTGGAGAAGCGGCCAATACCGCCTCTAACTGGCCCCACCCCCATCTATTCCCTGACTCCCATTGAGTCCCAGTTGATTGGCTGGGTCTCCTTTGGTTGCCCTGCAGAGGAGAACGGAGCTGGAAATCAGGTTAGTGGAGTGGGGAGGGAATGGAGATTTTACAGTATCCTTCCCTTACCATGCCCACCAAGCCACGTCCGCAGAACCGCCAGTAAAAAAAAAAAAAATTGAATCCCAGCACCGGTGCTGTTGTAACTTCAAATGGCACAAAATGAACCGTTGTAAGTCGAGAACTCCCTATATACGCACAACATTTGGTTGCAGCTTTAGAGTCTCCTAAGTAACGGTGGCAAAGATACCAAGCTTAAAACCAGAGCGTGCAAATAACAGAACTGCAGAGCAATTTTGTCTCAAAGGAAGAGTCAGCAGAAATGCTTTGAACACATTTTGCAACCCAGGTGCTTCCTTTATTTTCCATTTGGAGACCTTGAGCTCTTTTGGCAGAGAAAGGAAATCTCTACCCCATATATTTACTACCATCTTTGAGAAGCAACTAGCAATCGCACTTAGACTTATATACCGCTTCCCGGAGCTTTCCAGCCTTCTCTAAGTGGTTTACAGAGTCAGCCTCTTGTTCCCAACAATCTGGGTCTTCAGTTTACTGACTTTGGAAGGATGGAAGGCTGAGTCAACCTTGAGCTGGTCAGGATCAAACTCCTGGCAGTGGGCAGAATTAGTCTGCAATACTGCATTCTAACCACTGCACAGGAAGGAAGGAAGGAAGGAAGGAAGGAAGGAAGGAAGGAAGGAAGGAAGGAAGGAAGGAAGGAAGGAAGGAAAAGGAAGGAAGGAAGGAAGGAAGGAAGGAAGGAAGGAAGGAAGGAAGGAAGGAAGGAAGGAAGAGCAATAGCAATACTCTTATATACCAATTCACAGTGCTTTAAAGCCCTCTTTACGAAGTTTACAGAGTCAGCCTGTTGCCCCCAACAATCTGGGTCCTCATTTTACCAACCTCGGAAGGATGGAACATGGAGACAATCATGAGCCAGTGAGAATCAAACTGCTGGCAGTGGGCAGAGTTTGGCTGCAATACTGTGTTCTAACCACTGCATACCATGGATGGATGGGAGGTAGGGAGGGAGAGATGGAGAGAGGGAAGGAAGGAAGGAAGGAAGGAAGGAAGGAAGGAAGGAAGGAAGGAAGGAAGGAAGGAAGGAAGGAAGGAAGGAAGGAAGGAAGGAAGGAAGGGGAAAAGAAAGAACAATAGCAAGAATACTTATATAGTACTTCATGGTGCTTTACAACCATCTCTATGCTGTTACAAAGTCAGCCTATTGCCGCCAACAATCTGGGTCCTCATTCTACCAACCTCAGAAGGATGGAAGACTGAGTTAACCGTGAGCCGGTCAGAATTGAACTGCCGAACTGCAGGCAGCTGGCAGTCAGTAGAAGCAGCCTGCAGTACTGCTTCTAACCACGGCACCACCATGGCAAAGTGGTTTGAGTGCTTGGAACGCTGGGGCAGGTGGTGAGCCAGCCCACGTTTGAGACCCAAGGGTTGCTGTGGGCAGGGTTGAGCTCCCGCCCTTCACTCTAGCTCCTGCCAGGCACATGAAAAGAGCCCCCAGTTGGGCATTCCCAAGGCAACCAGCTAATCCTTTCAACCCAGAAGTGCCTCAGTGCGTTTTACACCAATGCAAACAACAATCCAACAAACTAACCTACCATCCTTGAATAGAAAACGGGTGTTGGCTCTACAACCTTCATCCACCAGGCATGACCCATCAACGGAAGCAAATGAAATAATCTCTGGTACTCGCTTATGAGTAAAGTCTTTGAATTAGAATTAGAAGAACTTTATTGTCATTGTACAAGTACAACGAAACTGTGGATGCACCCCAGCAACCGTTCGCAATACAATAAATAAATAAATTAAATAAATAAATAAATAAATGCTTAGTGTCCTATGGAAATCAGAATTTGCTTAGCGGGCTCAGATGATCCAATCGGTAAGCAGTGATAAGGCCAGATTGATGCTCACTTTCAATATGCCATTAATCGAATGAGCACAGGCTCAACACCCTGTGTGCCAGGGAAAACTATTGGCAACAATTACACCAATTTGTTCTTGCCAGCTGCAACAAGGCAAAATTGCTCTCCAGCAAATAGTCTTGCTGCCAACAAACTTCATCTCCAGGGTCCTTCAGCACACATGGGCAAATTTGTGTACAACATACCGGTTTGGTGCTTGCCAACTGGAATCACAAGCTGTGTTATTAACCACTTTCTGTAAGGAGCTGTAAGTTACATAAATCCTTGTAGTCCCGATTGGCTCAACTGATAATGCACATTGAGTATCCATTTATGAATATGCATTATGTACTCCAGTCCCTGTCCTCGGGTTTACTACAGCAAGCAAGCATTCTTCAGCAGAGATAAGAAATTATCTAGGACTGTCTCTCTTGCAAGAATGAAGGGAGAAAATATTAGTGCCCAGTTGCTGCTTATTTTTAGTTTCAAGTTCATTTTCTTGTGTCACCTGTCCTAAAGGGCTAAAAATACCTCATGCTGTTCTAATCAAGAGCGAAGGTTATTGTTGCATTCCCGGTCTATAAATGCACCTGATGAATCTTGCAAATTTCTGTCATGGCAAATACCAAATGAGAGAAGCAAGGCAGATGGAAGATTGACAGGTTCCAAAGGCTGAATAGTTTTCTTAGGTGGGGAGGAAGAATGAAAGGGAAGGAAGGATAGAAGGAAGAAGAGAACAATAATGAAAGGAGGAGGAGGAGGAGAAGGAAGGATGAAAGGAAGAGGCAAAAGAGATTAATGAGAAGAGGAGGAGGAAGAGGAGAAGAAAGGTTGAAAGGCAGAGAAGAATTGAAGAAGAGAAGAATGAAAGGAGAAGAAAGAAGGATGAAAGGGAGAGCCAAAAGAGAATAATGGGGGGAGGAGGAGGAAGAGAAGAAAGAAAAGTATAGGAAACCTCCCTCCCCAAATTAAAATATTCTTTATTCTTAAAATTAAAAAGGGGCAGCCTAGAATTGGAGAAGGAGGAAAGGAGAAATTGATAAAAATCTTAACAAAGGCAGAAAGCAACCCCAGTCTTCCTGCCATAGAGAAAACAGCTTCAAATTGACCTTTAGGAATTGCAGATTTGGTATCCATTCAGAAAGACTAGTCCATCCTATTCATAAACAAAACACCTTCAGCCACAAGCTCCACCAGAAGGCTGGAGCTGATGGGATTAAGAATTTACATTCCTTTTCCCAAATTCTAAACGACAGGACAGGACCTTTAGAACATAATAGGGTTAACCCACCATCATTAAAATAGCAAAAGACACAAGGCTCACAACATTGCACAAACCCCTGGAGCATCTCAGAACCCTGTAAAGATCCATCCACTCACTCAGCCATTTTGTCAGTCACCCCAGAAACCTGTTTCTGTCATTAAAGTTTCTGGAAACCAAATAAACTTTCTTTCCTTGCAGTCAGCTTCCATTTTTCTTTCCAGCACCTTTCCCCTGGCTTGGAACAGGACTGGATTTTCCTTCCAACAGAAGAAAGGAGAAGAAAAGGGAAGGAAGGAAGGAAGGAAGGAAGGAAGGAAGGAAGGAAGGAAGGAAGGAAGGAAGGAAGGAAGGAAGGAAGGAAGGAAGGAAGGAAGGAAGGAAGGAAGGAAGGAAGGAAATACTTTCCTTCTGCTTAGCACTCAGCAAAGGAATTGCTTGTGAAATTCAAATACTGTTTACAAAATAATCCCAGGAGTATTACTTGGACGAGCGAGATCCCAATTTTTAACCCTCTGCCTAATGTCTATTTTTCAAAAAGTGCCCAACAGCCAACTTTACTGGACATTCAGATGTATTTTTAATGCCTGTGATCTTCACAAGACTGGATGTTATCTTCTCCTTTGGGATTAGATAAACAGCGATAATCCTTTGGGATTAGATAAACAGTGCTGCAGAATCCATCCAGTCTTGATTCAGAACACAATTCCTTTTAAAAAAAAAAAAAAAAAAACAGATTTTATGACACTGGACTCAGCATTCAGTAGCAGTTCCAATGTTCTTGGGAGTTTAAATTCCTGCTAATAATAATAATAATAAAATTTAAAAAAGGAAAGGAAAGCCAACTTACTTGAACGCATTAGCCTCTCCATGGACCTTGTAATTTTCAGCACTTATTCTTGAAATTACTCTGGTCACGGCAATAAGGATGCAAATATTAACCTATCAAAATGAAAAGAATAAAAGACTGCATGAGGAAAGCAAATCACGAGGTTGTGAGGGGTAGGGGGAAGTTTAGATACCCGTGCACGCATATACACACACAAACACACAGCATGTAACTCACAACTATTACAAGTTATTTCCTGTGTGATTCTCTTTTCTCCCCCTTTAAATGTATATATGTATTCAGGAATGTTTTGCTAAAGACTGACTTTGAGCCTTTTGTATGCAAAGCATGTCCCCGACTCGAGAGCCTTTTATAAAGCCTCCCATAAAAATCACATTTAAGGCTCCATATAATGACTCTCCCAAAGCACTAATATCTCAGATATTATGAAGTATAACAAAGTAATCTTCCTCCCCCAAACACTCTTAAAAGGTGCTCTTCTAAGAAAAAAAAATAGTTCAAACTCAGAGATCTCCCTTGGGATTGAAGGGAAGCTAGCTAAACCCCGGAGAAAGGAATTGCAGGATGAAAAAGAGGACATTCACCCACCCTTTTCATCGACCGGATGCCTGTGGATACACTGGTTGAGGATAATGGGGACTGGAGTCCAACTCAGGGAACATCTCCTGAGAGGAAGCTTAACCTCCTCGAATCAAAATCAAATCAAATCTTTATTGTTATGGTTCAAAACTGGGATACATACAAAAATAAGTGAACAAAACTGTGATAGAACGAATTGTTGCGGAGCCTTCTTGGAACGGCTGAAAGGACTGTGTTGTGGACTGAAGACAGATGATGTCATATCCTTCCTCTTCTGTTGAGAGAGGACTATTCAGTTTTGACATCGATGGCCTCTTTGATCCTTCTTTCAAACTAGCAGGTCTCTCTGTCCAAAATGTGGACTTTGTTGTCTTCAAAAGAGCAGCCTTTGTCTTTTAACTGCAGGTGGACTAGTGAATCTTGTCCTGATGGGTTTGTTCTCCTACGTATCTGATGGGTTTGTATCTCCTAACACATCAGAACTAAATGCACCTTTGGGGCAACCATGACCTGGATGACTGAGAATCTCCATAGACACAAAACCAACAATAAAACCAACAATATCCCTACACAATACTGATTGGATATGGTGGAATCTGGTGCTGAGTTGCATAATTCATTGGCAGGTTTTAAAGAGACCCCAAAGGGATCCCACCATAAATCTTCATAGTATTTATCTAATAGTTATTGTGATCACCCCGGGCGTGGCACAAAAGCAACACAGTCAGATAATCAGTAGGAGTCCCTTTAGTAGCTCCAACTTGGCCTCCAATGTCCTGGTTACCTTCTGGGCTAGAGAAAAACTCTCCCAAGAACAATGTGCAGAGAATCAAGTCCAAAACATGGTCAACAAAAACTGTAACTATAAGTCCAATCAAGGCAAAATGAGGTAATTAGTCCGGCAGGGCAGGAAAAGGAATTCCAGACGTGAAGGCACGACAATAACTCAACACGGGTGGGAGGACACCAGGAACACAGATAACCAAAGTCAATACAAGATAAACTCACGTTTGCTCCCAGCAGATGCCACACTCAGCTTGCAACTCTTTTAAACTCTCATTCCCAGGTGTGGCTAATGAAGGGAATCAAGGCCCTTTCCTCCCCCGTAAGCCATGCAACCACGTTGCTCTCTTCTCCTTTCCTCCCTGCATGCCCTAGGATGAAGAGGGGGTGGGTCTTCCTCTGAACTCCTTTCTCCTTTGTTCTACCTCTTCCCTGCTCTGCCGAGCTGGACTTTACCCTTCCGCAGTTTCCTCCACAGCCAATGGAGCCACACTCCCACTCCCTGTCAGCTGTTCATCTTCCTTGGATTCAGACTCCGACAGGGGCATGACAATACCATTTCAGACAGATGGCTCTCCGTCTGTTCTTGAAAGCCTCCAATAATGGAGCACTTCTGGTTATTCCACTGGTTAATTGTTTTCACTGTTAAGAAGTTTCTCCTTAGTTCCAGGTTGCTTCTCTCCTCATGTAGTTTCCACCCATTGTTTCTTGTCTTGCCTTCTGGGGCTTCAGAACATAACTTGACCCCCTCTTCTTTGTGTCACACAGTTGGGAAGATGCCAGGAACACAGATGAGCCACGATGATACAAGATAAATTCACGTTTGCTCCCAACAGCTTGCTGCACACAGCTTCCCCTTTTTATACACTGTGTTCCCAGCTGCAGCTAATGAAGGGAATCAGAGCCCTTTCCTCCCCCATGCCACGGAACCCACGTTGCTCTCTTCTCCGTTCCTCCCTGCATGCCCTAGGATAAAGAGGGGGTGGGCCTGGGTCTTCCTCTGAACTCCCTCTCCCTTGTTCTACCCCTCTCCCTTGTTCTACCTCTTTCCTGCTCTGCCCAGCCAGACTTTGCCCTTCCCTAGTTTCCTCCACAGCCAACGGAGCCACATCCCCACTCCCTGTCAACTATTCGTCTTCCTCCTAGGATTCAGACTCTGACAGGGGCATGGCAGTTATTCAAAGAGTACTTTAGTCTGGCAAGATTCCTGCTTACAAGCAAACAGCAATAAAGGAACTACTTTGAGCTATTTATGGTGTCATTCCTGGTTCTCTGGATCTGACATTGGGCTGCAATATAACATTTAAACTTGGATGTTCAGCATTCATGTTTAAAATCCCAACTCTTAGTAGGCAACTGAGTCTATCAGCTTCCTAGGGTGAGAAAATAATGACAGCTTCTCCCCACACCCCTATTGAATAACGTTCTGCAAATAAATGTCTTTATTAAGCAGCCATCCAAAGAAAGTCGGATAATAGATGGTGCCTTTCCTTTCACTGGGATTCTGGCGTCTATTCTCCATCTCCATAATTAGTTGGAAATATAAGCTCCTCTCTCACCTTCCCATTATTTAGCCAATACTTAACAATTGTCCACAGCTGCCAATTGGACTCGGTTTGAGATATATGCGGTCTATAAAACTTGCAAACCAGTCAAATTATAATGAGAGAGAGAAAAAAGGATGGTTCCAAGAGATTGTGGTTCTCGTACAGAGTTGCCCAGATTTCATTCTTGGCTAATTTCTGCTATAAGAATGCTTTTCCCCTATAACAAATGTACAGCATAAAAATGTAACAGCCACCTGTTTTTGGCAAAGATAACTAGAAACCCAATATGTGGGCTTTGCTTGAGCTTCTGATTTGAAGATGGACAGTTAAAGGGGCAATCTTAACCATTTATCCTTTATCCTTATTTCATTTGTTCTCTTTTCCTCTTCTTTGCTTTCACAACTGGGACTTATCTCAAGGACTCTCAGGTTTGTATTTTATTTGGATATGTTGGAGGCTGTCATGTTTTGCCAGCTTTTTGAGATAGACCAGGTGAGGAAAGAGTTCCTATAACTCTGCTTCCCCTTCCTTCCTTCCTTCCTTCCTTCCTTCCTTCCTTCCTTCCTTCCT
>NW_020717158.1:169651-180351 GCF_900518725.1 Notechis scutatus | reverse complement strand
CCTTCCTTCCTTCCTTCCTTCCTTCCTTCCTTCCTTCCTTCCTTCCTTCCTTCCTTCCTTCCTTTCTTCCTTCTTTTCTTTCTTTCTTTCTTTCTTTCTTTCTTTCTTTCTTTCTTTCTTTCTTTCTTTCTTTCTTTCTTTCTTTCTTTCTTTCTTTCTTTCTTTCTTTCCCAGGTCAGGTCCTCTTTTAGGGTAACACCCAGAAACTTAAAACTGGCCACTTGCTCCACTCGGTCTCCATTGGGAAGCAAGGGCTGGATGTCTGATCTGTTCCTTCTATAGTCCACTATAAGCTCCTTGGTCTTATTGGTGTTGAGGACCAAGTTATTGTCTCCACATCACGAAAGCAACCAGTCCACCTCAACTTGGTAGGCAGACTCATCCCCCCTGGAGATGAATCACTGTTATACAATCACTGAATACAACACTGTTGTATTCAGTGAAAATTTAGCAATAGTATTACTAGCGTGAGTGGGAATGCAGTCATGCATATAAAGAGTATAGAGTAAGGGACTCAACACACAACCCTGTGGTGTACCAGTGTTAAGAATAAGGGCTGAAGAGGTATGATTACCTAATCTGACCCTCGGTGAGCGGCCAGACAGGAAATCCATAATTCAAAGGCATTTTTTCTTCTTTAATAATGGATTCCCGAGAGCCTGGGAGATATTGTCTCTCCTCTCCATCCATTTTAACAAGCCAGATTCAAGGCATTGCAAAGGTTTGATGTTGCAGATTGCAAAGGAATCACATTCAATTTCACCAAACCTTCGCAGAAAAGAGCAAAGTGAACTACAGTTCATTGCCGCAAAGCACGATCTCACATGCTGCAACATCTAAAACTCGACCAAAAGCATACAAGGTTATGAGATTTCCTTCTTAATGTCAAAATGTTGCTCCAGCAAATAACCAAGTACTTTAAGGCACATAGGCAAACAACGGGCACCTTAACCCAGTTTGAGCAAACAAATTAGATCCGTATAGCTTTATTAATGTTCTAAATGGATGGAGCAAAAAATCCATTTGACTCCTGCTAACAAATAAATCTCTGAACAACTATCAGCTTGTTACATCAGGAAGCGCTCTGTTCTCGCTTTCTCTTTCTAGATATATGTAATATCTGACCTTGGAAGATAGGAAAATGCAACACAACCAAGGGGAAAGTCAAATAAAAGATAGCTGAACCCAGGGCTTTGGGTGTGCCGAATGTCTTAGAAAGGACTCTCCCTAATTTGGGAGCTGTAAAGAGAATAACAGAATAGCAGAATACCAGAGTTCAAAGGGACCTTGGAGGTCTTCTAGTCCAACCCCCTGCACAAGCAGGAAATCCTATACCCAGTGGTGGGATTCAGCCAGTTCGCACCAGTTCACAAGAACCGGTTGTTAACTTGCTGAGCAGTTTAGTGAACTGGTTGTTGGAAGAAATCATTAGGGCAGAGAACCAGTTGTTAAATTATTTAGAATCCCACCACTGCCTATACCATTTCAGACAAATGGCTGTCCAATCTCTTCTTAAAAACCTCTAGTGTTGGAGTATCCACAACTTATGGAGGACAGTCATTTCACTGATTTATTGTTCTCACTGTCAAGAAATTCCTCCTAGGTTGCTTCTCTCCTTGGTTAGTTTCCACCTGTTGCTTCTTGTCCTACCTTCAGGTGCTTTGGATAATAGGTTGACCCTCTCTTCTTTGTTCAAGATTGGTCCTCTCTTCTTGAAATGTTGAGCAGACAGGATTGTGGGAGGGAGACAACACAGTGCAACAGATGTTATAGATCTAGGGAGTGGCCCTACCATAAGTATCATGCAACCAGCAGAAGGATCTAAATTAAGCTAAAAACTAAGAAAACCACATTGCGAATTAGATACTCTATCACCTTGTTGTTTTCTTTAGAGATGCTAAAGATGGATCCTGGGTCTCTTCTGGGTGCAAAATTGAGACTCAGAATTGGTCCTTCTAGCTAGGCCAAAAAAAAGTTGGGCAGTTTAACAGGCTTGGACACTATTTCTATTAATCATGGTTTATGGACTGGGCCAAAATAGGAGGGTTCACATCACATTATATATTAATGACATGAAGTCATAAACCATGCTTTTCCAAGCCACAGTTGCTGGTTACCAGGGAACAACATTATGTCTGAACTCGGTAATGAATGAAATCTGAATTTCCTTGAAATGTCCAGTGGGACATCTCTCTTTGAAAAAAAAAAAAAACTAACCAACTTCAGAACATGAAACCAGGGACTCTTTCTGCTTCCTTTATCTGGGTCAGGAGAGAGAGGAATAGATTTCCAATCGTCAAGACTTTTAAAAAGTCAGTTGAAGAGGTTCCTAGAAATGCAAGCTCTCAGTTTTCAACTGGTTTTCTATTATTTCTTTTCCCCCCCAAGCACTTTAATGCCCTCCATTGGAATGAAGAGTTGACTAAGCTTCTGTCTATCATCATTAATAGGCACTTGTGAGTTGTTGTGACTATGGGATCGTTTATAAGCTCAGACAAAAGTTCGTTTTGCAGATGGTGCTCATTGCATCTGTGCATGTTGTTATCTGCTGAGTTGGAAGGACCTCTCCCACATATGAGATAGTCTCCAAGCAGCTTATATTTTGATAATAACTGCGCCACCGTGCCAGGGATAATATCCAAACACCTGTCGAGGCTGTGACTAAGAAATAAAAGAAGGGCCGGGCTGAAGAGTAAGTTCTTTTGGCGATTAGCGACGATCCTTCTTACTGGGTATCTAATTCCTGTTCATTCTTTTGAAATCGCTGCGTAGGTCCGAGCCAGATTTCTTCAAAAGAAACACTAAGGGCAGCTCTTGAAAATACATGCTATTAAGAGATGAAAGGTAAAGCTAAGTCTTAAAAAACCCAGGTCCCCTCTGTGGTTTCCAGGACTATCCAGCCCCTAATATCGTGTAGGTTGGAGGAGGAGTGGGGATAGTGTTGCATTTGTGGGGTCTTTGGTGTTCTCTGAGCTTGGTGGTTTTCCTGCAGTTATTTCATTACCCAACTAGGGAACATCATTAGTGCTAGAAGGGAGTGGAAGAGGAGGAGGAGGAGCAGGAACAGGAGCAGGAGAAGGAGGAGGAGGGGGGAGCAGGAGGAAGACTATGGGGTCCTTAGTGCTCTCTGAGTTTAGTGGCTTTCTGGCAGATATTTCATGATCCAACTAGGTAACATCATTAGTGCTTGAAGGGAATGGTGTGGCTTGTCCCATCAGATCTTAGGGGTTCTTGATCAGGCTTTTTATTGAGTTGGTAGTTCTTTAATTGGAGGAATTGTGTTGGGGCATAAAAAACAGGGAGCAAACCCAACTCACTTCTAGCACTGATGATGTTTTTATTTATTTATTTATTTATTTTTGTCAATTGCTCACAAGATAATGGGTATAAGTAAAAACATAGTTATGAATACATGGATACATATCAGAAAAATAAAAGAAATAAAAGAAACAATAGGACAGGGATGGTAGGCACGTTGGTGCGCTTATGCACACCCCCTACAGACCTCTTAGGAAAGGGGTGAGGTCAATAGTAGACAGTCTAAGGTTAAAGTTTTTGGGGTTTGGGGAAGAAACTACAGAGTCAGGTAGAGTATTCCAGGCATTGACCACTCTGTTGCTGAAGTCGTATTTCCTGCAATCAAGTTTGGTGTGATTAACTTTGAGTTTGTATCTATTGTTTGCTCTTGTGTTGTTATGGTTGAAGCTGAAGTATTCATTGACAGGTAGGACATTGGAATGTATGATTTTATATACTATACTTATGTTACCTAGTTTGGTGATAAAATGTCTACAAGAAAAGGAAGGAAGGAAGGAAGGAAAGAAGGAAGGAAGGAAGGGCTGACAGTAAAGAAAATTTAACAGGCAGGGAAGATTTGAGTTCTTCTCATGTTGTTGTGTATGCTTTATTATTTCTTTTACACCTCTACCAGCAGGAAATATTTCTTAGTTGTCTACTTTGTCCGGTCTTGTTCAACCAGTTCATTACCCCAGCCACACACCTGAACCACAGCAATGTCACAGCATACCAAGGAAATAATTTCACACAGCTGTGTCCCAAGGCACATGATGTCTTACAAAACCAGACCATGCCCCTTCTAGTTAGTAGTAGTAGTAGTAGTAGTAGTAGTAGTAGTAGTAGTAATAACAACAACAATTATTATTATTATTACTACTACTACTAATAATAATAATAATTACTACTAGTAATTCTACATGATTCTACAAAAAACTACCCTATTTGGAACAGCTTATATCCTCCGACGCTACCCGAACAGTTCCTACAGTTAGGACTCGAGCTGTTGAGCTACCAACCAGCCCCCAAAGGCTGTGAATCTCACTAAAGATTTAATAATAGTAATCATCATCATCATCATCATCATCTCAGCCCAGTTAAAATTAGGACAAGCAAAATGAATCTCCAATTGCCATTTCGGATTTGCCAAACACACAACCCACCAAGGCACATGGAGAACCTCTTATAGATGATGACCGATGACAGCGTGAATGCTCGGTCAATGTGTTTACTCTTCCGTTTGTCAGGAATGACCCATGGCTGGGTTTTCTTATCATCAGAGGAACATCTCGATCGATAAAAACATCTAAGAAGACAGGGCTAAGGATCGCCTAAAAAGAAGAACGCTTGCTTCCTTAATCTATCAGGGAAAAAGGAAAAGAAAAAAAAACACCCAACCATCTCTTGCAACTTCTAAAGAGCCATTTGAGTGATTAAGCCACAGATCTGATTCAATTTAAGGCACGGATATCATTAAAGCATCCTTCATACATTATGTATCAGGAAGGCCCATCATGAACTTACAACATCCCACTTAAGAAGATGACATTCGTTACAGCCAACAGATGTGCCCGGAGCAGGTTGTGGAGTTAACAAAGTTGCTTTATTTCTCCTCTTTTGATGGAGTGTTAAAGCTGGGAGGGGCAGCAGGCTATTAACTTGCACGGCTGAGTAGCAGTGGATCTATACTGCTTCTCATTGTGAAAGATGGGGGCGGGGAGAGCAGACTGTTCGAAACTGCAATTGTAGAAGAGAAAACTAGAAGTGTCATTCAGTTGGCTAGGTTAGAACCAGAAGAAAGGGAGAACGCATAGACTATCTGTTTTTCACCCCTGTGGAACACGGGGTTACTAGGAGCCCCTCTTTTGATTGAGGTAACTATGGATTCTTTGTGTCTTCCAAACCTAAGGATGCTGCAGTGGCTCAGTGGCTAAGACGCTGAGCTTGTTGATCAGAAAAAGACGGGCCGTTTGGCGGTTCGAATCCCTAGCACCATGTAATGGAGTGAGCTCCTGTTACTTGTCCCAGCCAACCTAGAAGTTCGAAAGCACTTAAAAAATGCAAGTAGAAAAATAGGGACCCCTTTGGTGGGAAGGTCACAGCGTTCTGTGCGCCTTCGGCATTTTAGTCATGCTGGCCACATGACCATGGAGATGTCTTTGGACAGCGCTGGCTCTTCGGCTTTGTAATAGAGATGAGCACCTCCCCCTAGAGCCGGAAACGACTAGCACATATGTGCAAGGGAAACCTTTATCTTCACCTTTAAGGATGCTGCAGCCATAACTTTTGTTTTTTCAAAGGTCCTTTTTCAAAAGGCAACTGGACTTCATTTCTTCTTGAAGACGTTTTGCTTCTCATCCCAAAAGCTTCTTCGGTTCTGACTGAAGTCAGTTTTCAGTTTACTTTATTGATTAGCCCTTGGGCCATATCAAAGTGCAGAGTTCCAGACACAAATTATTACTCAGGTCTGATAAAATACAATTTAAAATGGCATTGGATAAAATACAACTTAAAATGAAATGGGAATAAAATACGGTTTATGTGAGGGCCAGATTCTGAAAATAACATTTAACACCGCACAAGACTTAAGCAAAATGGTTCAGTTGAGATTGGCGTAGGTGGGACTGATTGGAGGAGATTGTAGGGCTGATACCGAAATATAATTTTATCATGTTTTATTTATCTATACAATAATGATTGTATTTCATTCCTATTTCTTTTTAAACTGTATTTTATTCCAATTTCATTTTAAATTGTATTTTATTCCAATTTCATTTTAAATTGTATTTTATTCCAATTTCATTTTAAATTGTATTTTATTTCAATTTCATTTTAAATTGTATTTTCTTCCAATTTTATTTTAAATTGTATTTTATTCCAATTCCATTTTAAATTGTTTTCATCAGATTTTAGTAATAATTTGTGTCTGAAACTCTGTATTTTGATATGGCCCTAGGGCTAATCAATAAAATAAACTAACTAACTAACACCTGCAGTCATTCACTTAAACAACTGGAATGGAACGGAATGGAACTGAGCTTCTTGGATGAGAAGTGAAAGGTCTTCAAAGGAAAACAAATTCCAGCTGCTTCTTGAAAAAGCACTTTGGGGGCAACTGTGACCTGGATGAATGAGAATCTCCATAGACATTCTAATTTTTGTTCATTCCCATGATTTAGGAAATGGCCTCTGGCCATCTCAGATCCTTCATGGCAGTGGTCCCCAACCAGTGGGCCAGGGAAGATTTTGGTGGTCCGCAAAGAAATGTCACCCCCCCCCAAAGCAATCAATGCAGGCTGTGCGGGAACACAAGGCTGTGCCACCTATATGGCCCATGGGAATGCAAAGCTTGCGTCGCTTGCATTGCGAACAACACAAGGTAGTGAGGGAAGGGGAGAAAGGGTGAAGGGGGATATTTGCCTCACTCACCCCACGAGCCTTGCCTGGCCACCAGGCTGCTTCTTTCCATTTCTTTCTTCTTCTGCTTTTGGCTGTACGCAAGGAAAGCAGCAAAAGTCTTTCTTTCTCTCCCCCAAACTCCACCAGCAATGAGTCTTTGGGACCCTGCAAGGCATCCTGCTCCAGGAGGCTGGGCCATTCTGGCGGAGTTTGGGGGAGAGAAAGAAAGACTTCTGCTGCTTCTGCTGCTTTCCTTGCATGAAGCAAAAAGTCTCTCTCTCTCTCTCTGCCCCTGAGAACGGAGCTGGGGATGGTATCCTGCGATCCCAAATAAAGAATGATTGATCAGTAGAAAAACACAGTAGGGAATTTCCCTGCAGAGTTTTTGGGGGATTTTCCCAGGGTCTCTCATCCACGGGATTTAAAATTATGAGTTTGGTGGTCCCTGAGGTCCAAAAGGTTGTCGACCCCTGCTTTATGGGACACTGGAAGAGGAGAGCTGGATGTTTCTCGACCACGGCTGCTTGGAGATAGGTGGACTTCATCTTCTTGCTAGCTTGGGGATTCTGGGAGCTGAAGTCCACCCATCTTTAAGTGGTCAAAGTTGAGAAACACTGATCTATAGAAGTAAAAAGACAGGAGACACCTGGTAATTACTCCCCCCCCACCTCCCCAATGAACAAGTTTTATTAAAGGCACCAGCTTTTGTGAGCTGCAGCATCCTTCACAGATGTTATCTGAGGCCTCTGGTGAAGGGAGGTGCATCTGGTGAAACTGATGGCTTTTCAGAAAATCTGTTGGTTGGAAAAGGCACAACCAGTGCTGAGCTCCATACGGTCAAATGTGGCTGGCCATGGTCATCCCACCAGCTCCACTGGGAGCTTCTAAGGGAGAAGAGAAGGAAGACAAACTTACCACAATGATGAACAGAGCTGGGGCCACAAAAGCCCAGATGGCGCCGCTCTCCAATGAAAGCCAACAGCTGCAAAGAAAGAAGGGAAGACATTATGACATTGTAGCATGGAGATGGTGGGTCTATGAGTTCCAAACCACCATTGATTTTTAAAAAATATGTAGCTGGGATGGGATGGACAGCAGAAAAAAAATTGATTCTCCTGCTTGCTTGCTTCATTCCAGGTCTTTGTTCAAGGAACATAAGAGAGGGAGAGAATCCATGGTTTTATCTTCACTTCAGTTGTTTCGGGAAGGTGGTCACCTGAGAACTAACATTGCAAATGGAATGCCACCTTTGCTAGTCTTAACATGACCTGGATGTGGAAGAAAGACAAAGCTATCTTCTGGACTTCGTTCCACCATTCTCAAGATACACCTGAAGGATGCCGCATTAAGGACATTGGGCCAAGATATGGATTCATGGAGACTGCTCAATGCCGACTGTTGGAGCAAATATGGATGCATGACACCATCCACAAACCCCCACATACTTCAAAGGGGCTACCACCACCACAACAAATTTATAGTATCTCATTTGCAGAACTTACTTGTTGACTTCTCCATAGCTTTCCACAGATGTTGTTGCAGAAATGACACAGATGAAGAACGGGCAGCCTGCAGGAGTGAAGAAATGAGCATTATCATCTTCCTCGGAAGAGGGTCAAGATAGAAGCGTGGTCCAGGAAGGCCATCGTGAAAACACTGCATGTGGTTTAAGCATTATAAAAAGTGGTTTTTCTATGACTATGAAAATACCCACGTTCTTTTTGGGGATAATGTTTGCTTCATCTTTTCAGTGCCCTCAGTTTAATTCTGCGTCATCCACATGTGGTCCTGAACAGGGGTGGGATTCAAAAAAATGTTACTACCGGTTCTACGAGAGCGCGCTTTGTCTATTTCAAGCACCTTCTTGGGCGGCCCCAGTAAGTCAAATAGCTGAGGCGCGGGAATCCACGGTGCTGCGCGAATCAGCTCAGCTGAAAAACGTGGAAATATAGGACAGAATAGGGTGGGGCAGATAGGGCGGGGCCAGCTAATCATCGGAGATACTGGTTCAGGAGAACCGGTCCGAACCGGCAGCATCCCACCACTGGTCCTGAACCCAAAAATTGTTGTAGTCCGCCAGCAGCAGGTGCAGACAGCAGCGATCTCTGAGAGTGAGGACTCGGATGAGGGACCTGTGTGTGATGCAGGGGTGGGGCTAAGACTATCGGAGAGTGGGGTTCTGCCTGCGGAGGTTGTGGAGTCTGGCAGCAGTGATGAAGAGGGACCCAGGGAGCCTGTGCTCAGGGCACGTGCGCGCAGGGCTGCTCGAAGGAAAGACCAGCTGAAGCAGCATGGGCGACTCGGGAGTAAGGCTAGAAGGTGATGGACCCTCCCATAAGGGATAAAAGCCAGCCTTTGGGGTTGGTTTCTTTGCAGGAAGCAAAGAATTTCTTTCTGTTCCGAGTCCTCGTTGAAGTTCTGCTTACTCCAGGTTTTTTTTTTTTTTGAAACTTCTGGCTTGGGATATTTATCTGCAATTAGTCTTTTGTTCTTGGCAACCTTGCACAACCTTGAAAGGGCTCGCTCTTATCTGGGACAATTAGTTTTGAATGACTCTTGGCTGTGAATGAACAGAATTCACAGCGCCACATTAAAAGGGTTTGCTTTTATGCATACTTTGGGTTTGTTTAATTTGGCTTGGGTCAGAACAAAAATGGTTGCCCATAACAGGTAGTCCTTGATTTACAACCACAGTTGAGACTGGAATTTCCATGGCAGATTATTGCAATTATAAATTGAGGCAGGCCTGATTTGTATGACCCTTTTTAACAGCAATTGTCAAAGAGAATCAGAGGTTGTTCAGCAAATTGAGCAAATCCAGCTTCCCCAAAGGGCACCTTTTACCAGAAACTGGCAAAAAAAAAAAAAGTAATAATCCCAAATTACAATCACACGATGTTGCAACCAGTTGTCAATACAAGCTGGTTGCCAAGCGGCTGACTTATGCTCACATGTCCATAGAGGTGATACAATGGTCTAAGTGAAAATACAGGCCGTGGGACCCCCTTTCCATACCTGTTGTAAGTTTGAACCATCATGAAACGAATGGCAATAAATTGAGAACTATCCGTAAGTATGGTCCAAGTATAGATTTACAGGAAGACCGAAAGAATAATTCAAATTTCTTCAGAAGTGTTAGCTATTATGGACTATTAGCATTGAAACTGTAAGGAGAAGAAGTGCCAGAACTGGAGGATGGAGTCAAAAGAGGAAGCAGGCTAGAATCCCTATGTAGCCACAAGCAAAATGATCCTAAGGGAAAGATTTTTGAATTTTACCAGTCCCCTCCCCAGATGGGCCTTGGGCGAGCCAGAATCCACATGAAAAAGCAACATGACTGCCCTGTGATTTGATGTTTTAATAGCCACAATCTTTGATCACATTTGGCAAGGAAATTCTGGGGGCTGCCAACGGGTGTGCTTCACAGTTAGCTCCCTCTTCATTATCGGTGTTGCTAAAGAAAGATAGATTTCTGGCAAAGTGTTGCAAATTCAATTACAGAGGCAGATGGATGCATAATAGGAAACTAGCAGGCATTACTGGAAATGAAGCGAGTCTACGATCAATGTACGGTAGGGATGGAAGGAGCGAGCAAGAAACCAGGACTGTTTCATGAATTTATAAAGCGCTAAAAAGGGGTTTTGAAAATGAACTGGACAGCAGTGGGCAGGGTGGTAGTGGAGATCTTTGAGGGGGGGCTTTGCTTTGAGAATGACTGGAAAAAAACACCTCCTTGAAGAAAAGTCGAAGCATTCCAGCTGACTTGCATCTTACAGAGGAAACTTCTCCTTCTCCTTCTTTTTCTCCTCCTCCTCTTTATTTTTCTCCTCCTCCTCTTCCCTCCTCCTCCTTCTTTTTCTTCTTCTCCTCCCCCTCCTTCTTCTCCTCCTTCTCCTTTCTCCTCTCCTCTTCCTTCTCCTCTTCTTTATTTTTCTCCTCCTCCTCCTCCTCCTCCTCCTCCTCTTTCTCCCTTTCTCCTCCTTTTACTTCTCCTCCTCCTCCTCCTC
>NW_020717158.1:156520-168080 GCF_900518725.1 Notechis scutatus | reverse complement strand
TCTATCTATCTATCTATCTATCTATCTATCTATCTATCTATCTATCTTTTCTTAAGTTTTCACGGGTACTTACATATATGGCATTCAGCTTTGTTCGGGTATTTTCCCACATCATTATAGTTGTGCTTTTAAAGTTGTAGCAACGTTTCGGCAGAATCTCATCTGCCATCATCAGGCTTCTGTATTGTGTTCGTCTGTGAGTCAGACTTTCACAGCTGTTTCTGTTTCAAATTTAGTGCTAGCCTACTGCTGTGCCCGAATGGTTTTTTCTTCCTCCTGATTGGTTGGGAGTCTTGGTCTGTGTTTATTGGTCTTGGAGTTTGCTGTGTTCTGCTTGATTGGTGTTTCTAATACCTTCTGTCTGTTTTGTAGCTTCTTTTTTTTTGTCTTGATTGGCTGGCAACATTTTGTTTCCTGTATTGGAGGCTTTTAGTGCGGCTTGGCTGTGAGTAAACGGACAGCTATCATTTATTAGGAAGCTAGGTTTCATCTGGGTGCCTGGTTGGGGTGTGTTTGAGCTGGAGGTATCAGGGGGGATCTGTTTGTGCCCAGGTGTTTGCCTGGCTTGTGGTGTGGAGATTTTTTGTTTGTGAGTGCAGGCTTCCAAATAATTGACAGTCTGGTGGAATCCTCTCTTCTATTCATGCTTTCAGGTCTTTTTTCAATCTCTATGACTTCTCTGATAATTCTGTGGCTGGGGTTTTCTATAGTGGCTAGGATTTTGGTGCCATTGAAGTCGATGCTATGACCTGTGGCTTTCATGTGTTGGACTAGTGAGGAAGTGTGTTCCAGTTTTTTTACTGCATTTTTGTGTTCATCTAGGTGGCTACTTATTCTTCTATTGGTCTATCCAATGTATGTGGCAGGGCATGATGCACAGGGGAGATAGAGATATATATAATCTCCATCATCCTATCTCTCTCTCTATTACCCTATCTCTCTCTATAATCTCTATCTCTTTATCTATGTCTGTCTGTCTGTCTGTCTGTCTATCTGTCTATCTATCTATCACCTTATCTCTTTCCCTCTGTCTATTCTATCATCTCTGTCTATCCCTATCTAATTAATTTATCATCTATTATTATTTATCTATATCTATCTATTTATCAATCCTATCCTATCATCCATCCATCCATCCATCCATCCATCCTATCATCTCTCTTTATCTATCTCTATCTCTCTTACTTATCTATTATATATATATATGTGTGTGTGTGTGTGTGTGTGTGTGTGTCTGTCTGTCTGTCTGTCTGTCTGTCTGTCTATCTATCTATCTATCTATCTATCTATCTATCTATCTATCTATCTATCTATCTATCTTTGGTTATTTGGGTTTTCTCCCGCGTAATATATATTTTCCCCATAACAAGCTTTTTTTTCTCAGAAGGTTGATTTCAGATGCCAAATTCATGGAATTCTGCACAGCTGGAGATCCAGCTGAGTCATAAGTATATTAAACATGAAATGAATCGTTAAAAGGCCATAAATATACGCATTTCACATTGCATTTGGGGGCAAATAGGTTTCTTGAGCAATGGCTGCTAGTGTTGAGCCTCATAATTCTTTAACGCTCATTTCTTGTTCAAAATATCTGGAGTAATGGTTGGATTCAGTCATTCCTGTTTCCTCCATTAGTTCTGAATAGGTTTCGGGATACAGGCTCCTCTGTCTTACAATTATTATATAACTTTTTTCCTCTTTCTGTTTTGGTAAATGCCTTTAGCGCAGACTGCTTTGAATGAACCCAGAAGATAAGGAAGGGAAGTACAACTTTTGATATAAAAAGGACTGCATTTCAAGAGCAAAGGCAATTAAGAAAGACCCCCACAGAGATGTTCTACAAACAGTTGTTTAAACAGAAAAACAGTCTGCCAGATACTTGTGGATATTTAAAAAACACTTGTTTCTAATTTGTTGGAAGTGAATTCATTGCGATGAATATAAATTCTTCCTATTAGGGACAGCTAAGGTCCCAGAGAATAGAGCCCAAAGATGAGGGGTCCTTGGTGCTCTCTGAGCTTGGTTATTTTCTTGCAGATGCTTTATTACCCAACTAGGTAACATTATCAGAACTGATGATGCCACCTAGGTTGGGTAATGAAATGTCTGCAAAGACGATCAAGCTCAGAGAGCACCAAGAACTGATGATGTTATCTAGATTGGGTAATGAAACGTCTGCAAGAAAACATCCGTGCTCACAGAGCACCAAGGACCCCTCATTTCACTCCGAGCTACAAATATTCTCCATTATTGAACCTCCAGAGAATAAACCGTGGCATGGTAGCCTAGAAGCTGGCAAAGATATGAAGAAGTTCTACCTTGGTTTTAGAAGTTCTAATTGGTTTTGTAGCTCCGATCTAGTTCCCCTAAACTGCAATCCAACCAGGAAGCAAGCAAGCAAGCAGATAAGCAAGCAAATTAAACAACAAATAAGTCCTTGCGTCAGGAAGGGAGCTAGAAGGTTTGATGCAAAAAAAATAATATCAATATTGGCCCTTCCCTTCTGATATTTTAAGATGCTAAGCATAGGTTAATTACTAGCAAAAGGGTAATTAAGAAGATTCATAAGGAAGGGTTAAAAAAGTAGATTCAGAAGGAAGCAGAAGAATTGAGAGACATTGTTTCCAAGGGGGATGATCTGGCTGTCTTGCAACAGAACTCTGAATCCCAACGGTAATCACACAATTTTCTGATTAGAATCTGAAAGGAGGGAGGGCCTTTTCATCAGTTCATTTATTTATTTGTCCAACTTATATACAGCCAACATTTTCTCCCTGGGATGGGAAAAGCATTCCTTTGGTTCTTTGCATTTCCAGACTGTTTAAGATTTAAGGAGGCTACTCTGTCATTCCGGTGGATTTTTATTTCTCCTGGGCCATCGAGTGGATGTTGAGATCTCAGTGGAACTTGGGAACGGAAGAAGTTCCTCCGCAGAACTCAAGGACCCTCCCTAGCCATGTTTCTACACAAAATGATCCATTGCAATGTCCTACCTGTCAATGAACACTTCGGCTTCAACTATAACAATACAAGAGCAAACAATAGATACAAACTCAAGGTTAACCTCACCAAACTTGATTGCAGGAAATACGACTTCAGCAACAGACTGGTCAATGCCTGGAACGCCCTACCTGACTCTGTGGTTTCTTCCCCAAACCCCAAAAACTTTAACCTCAGACTGTCTACTGTTGACCTCACCCCATTCCTAAGAGGTCTGTAAGGGGGCGTGCATAAGTGCACCAACCTGCCTACCGTCCCTGTCCTAATGCTCCCTTTTAATACATTTCATGTATTAATAATCATGTTTATACTTGTATCCGTTATCTAATACATGCTTGATAAATGAATGAATGAATGAATGAATGAATGAATGAATGAATGAATGAATAAATAAATAAATAAATAAATAAATAAATAAATAGAAAAATAAATCATCTTATTCCCCCAACTCAGGGGTGTCAAACTTGATTTCCTTAAGGGCCACATCAGGGTTGTGTTTGACATCCAGGGGGCCCAGAGGGGTGGCCAGGTTGGGCATGGCCAGCTTGACATCACTTGTGTCGGGGGTGCCTGTGCCAGCCTGGGCATTCTGCCAAAGAAAACGGGTTCCTGAGCTCCGTTTTCGGCCGCAACAGCTTCCTGCAGCCCTCTGCTACCGAAAACAGAGCTCCGTGGGCCAGTCCTTCACTGTTTCCAGGGTGGCCGTGTGGGCCAGATCTGTCCTTGAGTTTGACATCCCTGCCCCAACTGTTTTCCAAATCCTATTTATGGGGGATTCTCAGCAAACCCAGCTAAATTTCCTCCATGACACCTCCTCGCCAGGGGTGGGCTTCAACTGGTGTAATAACCGGTTTGGTGAGCACGCGCTTGGCACAGGTGCGTGCCAAATGCACATGCGTGTGTGCAGCATTTGAAAATCATCTTCTCCTGCAAGCCCCATGTGTCACACAAGGGCGCACACAGCAATCAGCTGTGCTGCACAAAGCAGCTGAAGTTGAAAAAGCAGGAAATAAAGGACAGCCTAGAGCCTGGGCGGGCAGGTGGGCAGGCCAAACAAGAACAGATCGTCCGAGCGAAGTAGTTCCCTCTCGGCTGATCTTCGAAGCTACCGGTTCAGTTGAACTGGGCCGAACCGGTAGAATCCCACGTCTGCTTCTCACAGAAGATGAAGGTCAGAAGAAGAGGAATCAGAAGGAAGAAGAGAAGGAGTCACAAGACATTTTGTGGGAGACCACAACCCAGGGCACTGCGATATTCAGCAGTCAATGGTGCGTTGCTGCTAAAAAGACATGACGGTTGGCTTGCAGGAAGCTTCTACACCCGTGAAGTTATCTATTGTCTTTTTTATTTCCTTTTAAGGGTAAAACAAGACCTGACTTACCCCATCCAATGCCATAGTAGTATAAGAGCTTGATCTGTTCCGATCCAAAGACTTTGATCACCATACTGTAGAGGTGGATCCCTTCCACCAGCATCCAAGCAAAGGTGCTCAAGAAGAAGAAGTGAAGGAGAATGGCCAGGGTTTTGCAAGGCACCTGCAAAGAAGACAAATCAGCCAAATGAACAGGAAAGGTGAGGAGGAGAAGTCTTGATTTGGCATCCAAAATGGGCTGCACCTACTGAACTCAATAAGAGGTGCAATATTGTGGTGCCTAAGATGATACAGATACCTTATTTTTACTATCACAGTCTCTTGCCAAGATCTGAGGATTTGTAAGAAACCAGCTCATTTAATCAGCTGTTACTAGAGCAATATTTTTTATCAATAGGTCTCTCTCTCTCTCTTTCTTTTTCTCTTTTCCTTTTTGTTGTCTCCTGATCTCCCCTTTTCTCTTTTCTTCTCGCTCTCTTTTTTTCTTTCTTTCATTTTTTCTTTCTTTGTTCTTTCTTTCTCTTTCCCTCTTTCTCTTTCTGTCTCTTTGTCTGTCTCTGTCTCTCTCTCTCACACACACACATACATTTACACACACACAAACACACACACATCATCATCATCATCAGAACGGCCACCCCAAAGTTGCTTTTTCAAAAGGCAACTGGACTTTGTTTTTTGTTTTTCTTGAAGATGTTTCACTTCTCATCCAAGAAGCTTCTTCAGTTCTGACTTATGATTTCAGGCTTCTGACTTTGACTTCAGTCAGAACTAAAAAAGCTTCTTGGATGAGAAGTGAAACATCTTCAAAGAAAAAACAAAAACAAAGCCCAGTTGCCTTTTGAAAAAGTACCCATGGCCTGGACAGTTGAGAATTTACATCAGATTAGCCCCAATCCTGCTGGCCTTTCTCGGGATATTAAACATCCTGGCTTTGTCCTCAAGCCTGGGGCCCTACAATTATGAGTGTAGCCCATTTCATGCTGTCTTTGAATGTTCTCAGCTGCTATTTTATGCTATTCACATTGGGGTTTTTTTAAGTATTGGTTGTTCTTAACCTGTTTTTATTTCATCTTTAAGAGTTAGTCGCCTAGAGTCATATCGACCAGACAGAGGGCCACGTGAATGGATTAAATTCATAAATATGTAAATTCCCTGGAAAGTAAGTTTCATGGTTATGAAATCAAGAAATGGATTCCTTCCACGGAAAGTCAGATTCAAATTGTATTAAGAGGAGGGAGATTTTAAGAGCTCGCCAAATATCTTGTCCAACAAGATTTGCATCAATAAGACATAGTGGACTTCTAAAGCACTCCGTTCCTTCTTGTTGGTTGAATCTTTTTGGGAAGTGTTGTGGCCACTCCACCCCCAGCAGTGAATCAGAGAAGGAGGAGGAGGGGTGGGAGTTGGGGGCCAGCATCAGGGCAACCTGGGAGCTCTGAGGGGGAAGAGGGAATGGAGCTGGCAGAGAGTGGGGAGGAGGGAGGGAGGGAGGGAGGGGAGAGAGAGAGAGAGAGGGAGGGAGGGAGCCTGGGCCATCCGTCAGCCGTCAGATGGAGAGTCAATAGCCCCCAGGTCTGGAGGTGGCTGATGAGGAAGAGGAAGAACAGCTGGTTCCAGTGCCTGACGCACGGATGCGCAGAAGGCAGAAGAGAGGAGAGCAATGGAAATCTATGGGCCGGTCCTTGGGACGAAAGAGCCACTGCTGCTAGTGAGGCCTCACCCTAGCTCTGGGGATAAAAGGCAGGGGGTGGAAATGAATAGATGTGGAAGACAACTGTTCATCTCCCTGCTGGACAGACTTGTTAGCCTGCTGTGTGTGAGTGAGAGAGAGAAACTTTTTGCCGGGCTGCTATTGCTCCTAATAAAGGAATCATTGATTTAACTACAGAGGGTTTGTTGTGTTTGGGAGCTGGGTCAGAACACTACGAGGTTGTGTTAAAAGTGACCCACTAGACCAGTGTTTCTCAATCTTGGCAACTTTAAGATAATCAGGGCTGGCTGGCGAATTCTACAAAGTGAAATCCACAGATCTTAAAAGTTGCCAAGGTTGAAAAACACCACACTGGGCAACGAGAAGAAGACATATAGGGAATATGAGGAGTCTGTTTTTCCCTCCTACGTTGCAACCTTGCAACATGAATCCTGCTTCTGCTCTCTCAAGGAGAATAGTAGAGTAACAGAGTTGGAAGGGACCTTGGAGGTCTTCTAGTCCAACCCCCTGCTCAAGCAGGAGACCCTGTATCATTTCAGATGAACGCTTGTCCAATCTCTTCTTGAAAACCTCCAATGTGGCAGCACCCACAACACGTCATTCCACTGATTAATCATTCTAGCTGTCAGGAGTTGCCCCTGATCAGAAGAAAACTGAGACCATCAAAAGGAGAAGGAGAGGTGGACAGAAAATTAGATTTATGAGCCACGAGAGTAATCCAGAGAAGTTGCATAATCGGCCACATTTAATGCCATTTCCTTCTATCTGACTTTTTTGCCCTAACCCTACTGTCATCCTGGCCTTAACATGTCATCTCTTTCTTTCCCATCGACTGGAATCCAGATATGGAGAGATTTCACACAATCTGTTGTGTTGTTGTTTTTTTGGTAATCATTTCCCCCTCCAACCTTTTGTAGGTCAACATCTCTACTGCCACCTGTCACAACATGTGCTTCCTTCTCTTCTTTGGAAGAGCTGAACTAAGCTTTTGACACGATGCTGCAAGGTAGACAAACATTGTCAGGTTGCTTAGCAACCGTGTGACTCAGCTTACCTAGGCAACATTCGCTGAAGTGCCACCTTGTTGCCTTGCCAAGATGAGAATACCTCTTCCCTTCTCCATAACTGGATCCTTGGTGCCTTAGAGAGAAGTTTCAAGGGAGTTCCGCTCCCACACCTTCTTCCTTGTTGTCTAGATATTTTTTTTAATTTTCTCTTAAGGAATAATTCCTCCAGACTTCATGGACATATCCAGATGGATGTTTTTTTTGACATTCTCTCATCCTAAGGATATTTTTTTTACTTCTTTGTCTAGCCTACGCCGCTGGGATTTTTTGATGACATTTTGGGAGATCAACCAAGGTTAACTAAATCCTACCATCTGCTCCAGGCTTTCTGGAGCTATAGTCTATCTGTAATTGTGAAGATGTTATTTGATCAACCAACTTCCAGACAGGGACAATGAGATGGTCCTTCTGAGGTCTATTCACATCAGTCCTAAATCAAGAGATAACTGATCTAAACCGTAGAAGATGCCCATCTATCTATAGGAATAAGATTCCAGCGGTATGGATTTCTCATGTAGGCTTGGGTATTCATCTCTCATGTAGACTTGGGTGTTTCCTTGTATTCACTTGGGTTGAGAAAGGCTAGTCTAGATCAAGAGTTTGGAAATTAAAATCCCCCAGATGTTGCTGAACCTCAAGCTATCCATGGCAACATGATTAGTAGGAGATTTGGTAGCCAAACAATATCTAGAGGTTCATATATTTCTCCTCTCCTCATCTAAACCATTTACAGGAAGTTCCAGGGTTAAGTTAAAGTAGCCACTATCTCAATCCATGCATTTAACTTGTTAGAACTGAAGGAAGATATCCAGAAACTAGATAGGACAATGGAAGTAATTGAGTTGAGGGTGAGGTTCAATTTGGTTGGCAGATCATAGGGTAAATCACAGATCATGGGTAATTCTCCAGAACCATAAAAAAAAGTAAGGAAGGATGCATACAATTGCAATAAAATTGAACAATCTAAACAAAAGACAACTACGATCAACCTCACAGAGATTTTTCTTTTTATGCAAAACACTTCCAAACTATATATCAAAATGGAACAACACAAATGTAAGGCTGGGGGAAAGAACAACTAAGATGATTAAGGGCCTGGAGACAAAAACATATGAAGAACATTTGCAGGAATTGAGTATGGCCAGTCTAGAGAAAACAAGGAATATGGAAGACATGGTGGCAATATTCCAGTATTTGAGGGGCTGCCACAAAGAAGAGGGGGTCAATTTATTTTCCAAATCACTAGAAGGCAAGACAAGAAGCAACGGATGGAAACTAATCAAGGAGAGAAGCAACCTGGAATTCAGGAGAAATTTCCTAAATGTGAGGACAATTAACCAGTGGAACAGCTTGCCTCCAGAAGTTGTGGATGCTCCAAGACTGGAAGTTTTTAAGAAAAAAGTGGACAGCTATTTGTCTGAAATGCTATAGGCAGGGGTGGGATACAACAGAGTTAACTACCGGTTCGGGATTTACGAGCTTCCCTGCACGCTGGGAGCTGCGTGCCTGTAAATCGTCATCAGCAGGCTGCATGCAGAGAAGCAGCCTTTGAAACAGCCCTCTTTTCCTGCTTTTTTAACTGCAGCTGTGCCTCGTTCGGCAGCTGAAGTTGAAAAATCAGGAAATAAAGATCAGGTAAGAGCCCGGGTGGGCAAAAACATCAGCAGACATAGAACCGGTTCTATGTCTGCTGCTCTTCAGAGCTACTGGTTCTACTACTGGACAGAACCGGTAGAAACCCACCCCTGGCTATCAGGTTTCCTGCTCCAGCAGAAGTTTGGACCTCAAGACTTCCAAGATCCCTTCCAACTCTGTTATTTATTCTATACACATCCGGGATCCCCATTGTGAAAGAAACATGGATTAATAATTCGCTGAATACAAGCCATTTATTTCTAACTTGCTTCCCCCGCCCTTAACTGGCAAAATGCACAACAGCACCCCATAATAATAATAACAATTTCAGAGCACCGCAGGGGGAAAAAATGGCAACCTCTCTACGCCCTCCTCTCAAATGACGGATAGAGAAAATTTTGCTGCTATTATTACTTTATCTATTTTTCCCCCCTAGGGCCAGGGGGAAAAAAAGAAGAACGTTCCAAACTGTCAGCTCCATTCCAATAAACTGGAACCAGATAGAATGTTAGGTTGGATGAATGAAGTCGGTTTTGTGTTTTGTAAGTGGGAGTTTGAGCCTGTTTTGTCAACGTTCACACATATGCAAGGGAAAACCCCAGGAAATGTTAAAAAAAATAATATCCCCAATACAATTTCTTCTTCATGTTTTATTGTCTCTTTGCTGTGCTGGTTTTTTCCCCCCTCCCTCCCAGGGAAATAAAGGGAGTCCACATTTGACCAAATGCCAGGACAATTTCTGATGAAAACACACGATTATCATTACGGTTATTAATAGTATCAATTATCGAGTTAAACAACGACCGCTGTGCCATGATTAATCCCTGCCTTTATTTTTCAATGGAAATCAAAGGGAAAACACAAACATTTGTCACATTTACCATGTGCCAATGACTGTCGAACAAATGTGAAACGAATAACCTCCTTATTTAAATGCCACCGGGATTATATGCCTGTCAGCACGGTGGCTGCCATTTAATAACGCGGTGACAAATTGTCTAAAAATAAAGGAGGGTTTGCTTCGAAAGGCCGGGGGCCTATATTTCCAAAGAGTAAGGAGTGCAGAATTGGGTGGCAATGCAGGAATGCTCAGTTTAGGAAAAAAAAATGGGTGGAAGAGATAAATATTTGGCTAGGCCCTGAGACATTTCTCAGCCGAGCTGTGTGCTGTTCTCCTGTGAAAAGAAGGACTAGGGGTGACATGATAGCAGTCTTCCCATATTTGAGGGGCTGCCACAAAAATAGAGGGAGTCAAGCTATTCTCCAAACAGCAGAAGGCCAGACAAGGAACAATGAATGGCAACTAATCAAAGAGAAAAACAACCTGGAATTAAGGAGAAATTTCCTAACAGTGAGAACAATCAACCAGTGGAACAACTTGCCTCCAGAAGTTGCAAATACTCCACACTGGAAGTTTTTAAGAAGAGATTGGACAACCATTTGGCTGGGATGGTATAAGATGTCCTGCCTAAGCAGATAGTTGGTTTAGAAGACCTTCAAGATCCTTTCCAACTCTTCTATTCTATTCTCTTCTGTTCTATTCTTCTATTTTCTCTTCTCTTCTCTTCTCCTCTCCTCTCCTATTCTATTCTAAAAACACCATTGCTACATTCACAAAACACTCATGCTCTGCATATCAGTGGGGCGTAGTGCCATCGACCTATTTTCCAAAACATCTGAAGGGAGAACTAGAAGTAATGGATGGAAACTAATCAAGGGGAGAAGCAACTTAGAACTAAGGAGGAATTTCCTGACAGTGAGAACAATTAATCAGTTGAACAAATTGCTTCCAGAAGTTGTGAATGCTCCAACACTGGAAGTTTTTAAGAAGAGATTGGATCATCATTTGTCTGAAGTGGTATAGGGTTTTCTGCCTATGCAGGGGGTTGGACTAGAAGACCTCCAAGTCTCTTCCAACTCTGTTATTCTATGTTCTACAATTAGCTGGATAAATTAATATAAATTATGATAACTTGTGAGTGCTCCATCACTGGAAGTTTTTAAGAAGAGACTGGACAGCCACTTGTCTGGAATGGTAGAAAAATCTCCTGCTCGAGCAGGGGGTTAGACTAGAAGTCCTCCAAGGCCCTTCCAATATTCTGTTCTTCTCTTCCATTGAAGGCCAAATCAGAAGAATATCCGTTTCACTCACCGTCCCAGGGTCAAACTGGAAGCTGATAAGGAGCAAGATCTGAGCCACCAAGACAGCAAAGGAAAGATTGGCGTGGATGTGATAACGCTGATTGCGGATGGTACTGACAGAGCTGGTGGGGGGAAAGAGGCACATCTATTAGTATTCTGAAAATTAAAATATTGGGTTGCGGAGTTCAGGGAGTGCTTTGAAAATGAAAATATTTCAGTAGAGTACTGGGAGTTGAAGTCCACCCATCTTAAAGTTGAAGAGGTGGAGAAACACTTGTCTACAGAAACAACGGAGAATCTGCTGTCATTCACCTGAGAGGACCACCAAGATGAGTTCCATTCTACATATCCAAGTGCCCATCACTTTCTACATCAGAAGCTATGACAACTCTCTGTGTCTCTCTCTATCTCTGTCTCTGTCTCTCTCTGTGTGTGTCTCTGTTTCTCTCTCTGTCTCTTTGTCTCTCTCTGTGTCTCTCTCTGACTCTCTCTCTGTCTCTGTTTCTCTCTGTCTCTCTCTGTCTCTCTCTGTCTCTCTCTCTCTCTCTGTCTCTGTTTCTCTCTCTGTCTCTCTGTCTCTCTATACCTCTGTCTTTGTCTCTCTGTTTCTCTCTCTCTCTCTCTCTCTCT
>NW_020717158.1:140662-151520 GCF_900518725.1 Notechis scutatus | reverse complement strand
TGCCTCAGGCAGGACTAGAACTCACTGTTTCCATGTCTCTCGGCCAGCACCTTAACCACTACACCAAACTGGCTGTACATTTGCACTTCCACACACTTCAAAACACCATTTTAGGATCAAATTCCAAGCCTTGCACTACCATAGCACTAATCTTTCAGATGAATGCAGTTCTATCGAATCAAAAACCTACAAAGCTGCCATATTTTGTTTAAAAGCTGCCTTTTATGGCCCAATTTACACGGTCCCATTGTAGGGGAACTGAGTTTGAAAGCAAAGCAAATTTCCTTGAAGTCATTTCTAATTAATGATGAAATAGAAGAGCATTTATGCCACATGTTATTTCTATAGGGGAGGAAAGCTCAGTTATTATTCTCCAAAATTAGCTCTGGAGCAGTTTCTCAAAAATGCAGGTGACCCCAACATTCCCAGGAATATCGACTAGCTAGTTGCATATCAATCTATATACATACTTATATATATAAGCGAAATACCACTCAAGGCATCATCACAAAATCTCCAGAACCATAAAGCCTACAGACTTGACATTTGGCACCTATGTTCCTCTTGGTTTCTAGGGGCTCACTAAGAAAGGATTTTTCAAAATGACCATCAGAGCATTTAGAGTATTTCCTATATTATTATTATTAACACGCTCTGATGCTAAGGAGTTCTACTCCCCCTCCCCACCTGAAAAGAAATCCCTTCCAAATGCAAAACCCAAGCAGAGGAGAGGAGTTTCAGTTTCAGTTTCACAAGCAGTTTTAGTACAGAACAGTTGAGCTAAGCTGCGCCCAGGCTCCTTGCTGTCTCCTTGCTCACACAGAAAATACTCTTTCAGTTTCCAAACAGCCCTCCACTCTCTCACACACTGACGGGACTCTGGCCAGATATATATCGATGGATGCTGTTAGGCAGTGGCAGAATTTCCCCCCCTTTATTTTCCTCCCCAAAAACTAAGCCCAACCACATAGTTTCGTAGCGAAGCATATCCAGCTAGTACATAAATATGCATTTGCCTGCTCTCTGCTGCCCAACAGAAATTCATTGTGTAGCCTCCAGAATTCGTAGCATCACACAATCAAGGTCTTTGTCTGCGCTTTGTTTAACCTTCCCCGACGCTTTCCTGATTGACTGTTCATTCAAGGTTTTTACTCCTGGGGAGAAAAAAAAATCTAATTTCCCCTTCAGATGGAAAATAGCTTTGCCTAGCAAACACGTCTGCAAATCAAGGGTTGTATCAAAAGGCAGAACCGTGTATGTGAGATGAAATATCAGGCGGCAAAGATGGGGGAAATTCAACATTTGTTTAGTTGCCCCGCTGCTTTGAGTTACAAGGACGGCATTTGGAAAAGGGTTTCTCCAGCGTTGATGGTTCTGTGTGAAAGACTGTGTGGCAGGAGAAATAAGACGGAAACATGCAGGGGATCCTCGACTGAATGACTGCAATTGAGCCCAACATTTGGGTTGCCATGCGAGACATTTGTGACGTGTGTTTTGCCCCCTTCTGCAAGCTTTCTTGCCACCTTATCCTTAAGTGAATTGCCGCAGTAGTGAAGTTAGGAGCACGGCCGTTCAATGAATCAGGCTTTGCTTGTCAGAAGAATGCAAAAGCGTGACCTCCGGATTCTACAAACCGTCATAAATATGAATCAGTGGCCAAGCGTCTGAATTTTGATTCACTTGACTCCGGGGGATTCCGCAAGGGTAAGAACTGGTTGTAAGTCCCTTTTTTTTTCAGTGCCATTGTAGCTTTGAATGGTCGCTAAACAAATTGATTTAAGGTAAGGAATACCTGCAAACCCACTGGAGAAAAAAATAGCATCCCTGGGAATTTAAATGTATTCTCTTGTTCATTTTGGGTGCCATGCAGAAAGTTCTGCACTTTTTCAAATACTTTGAGCAAACATGATGAATCCCTTTGTAAGGGGACTCAACCTATTTCCCAAAGCAGCAGACGGCAGGATGAGAAATAACGGGTGGAAACTAAGAGAAGCAACCTGGAATTAAGGAGAAACTTCCTACTAGTGAGAACAATTAACCAGTGGAACGACTTGCCACCCGAAGTTGTGGGTGCTGCATCACTGGAGGTTTTTTAAGAAGAGACTGGATAACCATTTGTTTGAAATGGTATAGGATTTCCTGCCTAAGCAGGGGGTTAGACTAGAAGACCTCCATGGTCCCTTCCAGCTCTATTCTGATTGAAAGCATTTTTTGAAAGACAGGTGTTTTGTGATAGGGGCACCATCACCAAACAAACAAGATAGGAGCTGTTCAAACCTCAACCCATGCTGATTTATCACCAGGCTAATAGGGCCAATTCTGGTATTGAATCTAACTGCCATATGGCCACAAAATGTTCCAACATCGGTATATTTAGTCTTCCAAAATAAGAACTGCCATTCCATGGGATTTGCTCTGTGGCCAAGGCGAAGACGAGATGCTAAAATCTTCCATATGCTTCGTTTTTGACTCCCCGTTGAAATCTCTCCCTTGAAATATGGCCATTGGCTGCCTCTGTAAATAAGTCAATACCCACTAAAGGTGCGATTAGGATTATTTATTTATTACGTCTGCTCTTTATGGAGGTATCCCGAAGAAAGTTTATGTCCAAATTAATTTATGTATCACATAAACGAGTAATTAAATTATATTAGTGCTGATGTGCAAAGCTTGCAAACTCAGCATCCCTACAAGTTATTTTATCAAGGACTTAATATGCAGAATAATTCAGATCTGGGTGAAAATGCCTGTATTTGCTTAGCCGGAATATTTGTAACCTTAGAACTGAACTGGGCGTCCTTGATAACTTGCTTGTTTTCTTGCAGATGTTGTGTTACCCAAGTAGATATCACCATCGTTGTATGATGAATGGCTAAGGGAAGCAGGCATGTTCAGCCTAATGAAGAGAAGGTTTAGGAGTGATATGATAGTTGTCTTCCAAGACTTGAAGGGCCGTCACCAGTAAGAGGGAGTGAATTTATTCTCCAAATCACCCGAGGGCAGGACAAGAAGCAATGGGTGGAAGCTACTCAGAGGAAGATCCTACCTGGAACTAAAGAGACATTTCCTGACAGTAAGAACAATGAAGCAATGGAACAGCTTGGCTCCTGGAGTTGTAGGTGCTCAAAAGCTGGAAGTTTTTTGAGAAAAGATTGGACAACCATTTGTCTGGGATGGTATAAAGCTCCTACCTTGGGCAGAGGGTTGGATTAGAAGACCTCCAAGGTTCCTTCCAGCCCCATCGTTCTATGATCAGCACCAGAAAGGAGTTGGGCTTGCTTGAAGCCCTGAAGATGTTACCTAGTTGGGTGATGAAATGTCTACAAGAAAGGGACCAAGCTCAGAGAGGACCAAGGACCCCACAAGTGAAGTATGTTGGGTGAATGCAACTGAGTTTTGGTAGGAGGTGGTCTTTTGACTCCTTCAGCTTCATCTAATATTCCTGTTGCAGAAGACTTTAAAGCCATTGCGACTATAACGCATAAGTTGGAAACCTTCCAGTTCTGAAATCTTTGAGTTTCCTTTCCCCTCACTTTTTTCAATTCCCAAATCTCCTATTAATCTTGTTGTTGAATTCCACTAGTTTATAAATGTCGAAGTTTGCTGGCATTGTTGTGTGCCTGCTTTTTTCTTTTTTATCCCAGCAAACTACAAGATAAAACGATTGGGTAAACCTTAGAATAAACTTAATCCATTAAACAAGAAACAAACACAAGCCAGATTAATTCTGCCAAGAAACTAGGGGAAAAAAAATAAACCGCAGTCCTAACCCAAAATTTATTGCAACTCATGCCAAATAGAACTTTTGCCAGAGTGGGAAGTTCATTTCATGTTTTCCCTACATAAAGTTTATAGCTTTATTACTTCTAAGCCACCAGTCCTTAGAAAACCTAATACCTGCCTCTCCGGGATAGAATTCATGGTGAACCATGTTTTTTGATGTGGAATTTGTCTTTGAAATATTTTTTAAAGTGGAAATCACTTAAAGCAACAGGAATTGGTTTCATTTTTTAATTTCTTTTTGGAAAATGAGAGAGGGAGCAGAGAGCTAAAATGTTCTGAATAACTGCACCGAATCATCAAACTTTCCTAGCCTTTGTGATTGGCACACTCCAAGTTTACCAGCTTGGTGTGTGCAGAACTCCAGGCAAGCAGGGCAGAATCTGCTTTCCCTGGCACAAATATATTTTCCCCCTTTGATGGTGAAAAATTCCAAAAAGTGGAAGATAAATTTATCTTGCCTGAAAAGTAAATCAATGACTATAAAATGAACTTGTTAAGAAGAGAAAGAAAGTAGGTGATATTTGGGTTTATGGGGGGAGGAAAAAAGGGAGAAAAAGCAGGAAAAAAAAGGAATCTTTGTGAATAAAACAAATTTGAGGAACTATGCAAATATTGGCAAGGGATCTGATTGGATTAGAACAATCTGTGCGGAGAAAACACACACTCAGGGCAAATATTTGAATGCAAAACCGTTTGTGGAGAACGCTCTCTCTTATAAACGCTTGCAGCTTTTCCCAGTTAATCGTAATTGTAAATTGTCTTCTTCTTAGCACAGCCAATCGGCACCAGGATCCTTGGCAAGCAAGACGTGGAGATGAATTCCCATTTGCTTAGATGATACAAGGCGGATTATATGATCATGCCAAGGTTTGTGTCATTGGTCTAATGGTTGGATCCAGCCGGATTAATTAGGTCCCTTGCCAAAAGCGAGAATGGTACCACCCATTGTTGAATGGGAACAGCCAAGGCTGCCATGTGGGTTGAGGGTTGAGATCTTAGCAGGAGTCTCTGAGATCCCATGGAACTTCTTCATCCAATCTTTTTTCATTGCCAGAAAGGCTTTAAAAATTGTTAACCTTATTTTGTGAAGCTTCTTCTCTGGCAACGTTGATCTGTTAACTAGGGCATACAAGACCTTTGCCAGACCAATTCTCGAATACAGCTTGTCCGCCTGGAACCCACACTGTATATTGGACATTAACACAATTGAACGGGTTCAGAGGTATTTCCCGAGAAAAGTCCTCCACTCCTCCACTCGCCATAGAAATCCCTATGTCTCCAGCTTGAAATTTTGGGCCTGGACAATCTGGAACTGCACTGCCTGCAGTCCAGTCTAAGTATAGTACACAGAATTGTCTGCTACAACGTCTTGCCTGTCAACAACTTCTTCACCCTCAATCACAATCATACATGGGCAAACAACCGATACAAACTCAACCGATACTAAACCACTCCAAACTCGATTGCAGAAAATACGACTTCAGCAACAGATTGGTCAATGCCGGGAATGCCCTACCCGACTCCATTGTCACAGCCTTGAACCCTCACAGCTTCAACCTCAAACTGTCTACTGTGGATCTCACCCCATTCCTAAGAGGTCTTTAAAGGGGGTGTGCATAAGTGCACCCAGCATGCCTACCGTCCCTGTCCTCATTGATCTGTATTTACTCCCTTTGTTCTTGTTTATGTTCATACTTACGCTTGTTATCTTGTACATGTGTGACAAACAAATAAATAAAATGTAATTTTTTTAAAAAAAATATCCCACTGAGCAGTGATACTCCTGCTGTTCGGCCAAGTTGCGGCTGGAAACTACGGCCTATTCTTGTGAGAAATAAATTTGTGTATTTATTCATCTCTTTACTTTACTTTATTGTCATTGCATCTCGTACAACAAAATCAAACACCATCTTCAATGCACATCATGACCATGATGAAAATAAACACAAACATCCTTCACCCTCCACACATTGAATCTAAAACTCCTGACACCTCACCAACACTGCACTATGCTAAATCTCAATTTTGTAAAGGACTTTGAAGAGACCGACTGAATTTCAGCCATACATAAGGATGTTAAAATGCCACATTCATGAAAATGATATGCAAAATAACAAAACAGCACAGAGGAATTACATTATTTTTTTTTCTTTGAGGTGGTTTAAGATGGACAGTCCAGAGGGACAGACAGATGGAAAGAAGTAGTACAGTTCCATCACAACTAATTTCAACATGCACCATGACATCCCATGCACAGATAAAAGAGGTGGCCCTTGTGTTGTGATGGTGGGGCCAGGAACTTCTGCAGATATTCCTTAGGAAACAATCTGTCTGGGTCTCCTATGTTGGAGCACGTGTTGGCTTGAATTTCAAGACCAAGGAGTTCTAGTTTGGGGGCTCCACAATCAACTTTGCTGGTAGAAGGTCATCCAGCAGTTCCACCTGTCAGGGATTCGGCGATTGCCCTAATTGAATCATGAGCCCCAAGCCAAGCTTCAAAAAGATTCAAAAGATTTATTAGGAGCAACATGCCGGCATTAACCTAAATTAAGCCAACATAAAACAGTCCTATGCCTGTTTTCGAGTTGCCACCACCTCAGAAAAACACCACACAACTAGCCACCATTGTTTAGGAAGAGCCCAACTTCTAAGTCTTGATATTAAACTAAGCCTGTTGGTAACCTACCAAGATTTTTAAAAAAAAGAAAGTCTAGATCAGGGGTGTCAAACTTGATTTCATTGAAGACTTCATCAGGGTCGTGTTTGACCTCAGGGGGCTGGGGTGAGTGTGGCTAGGGTGGGCATGGCCAGCTCAACATCACTCATGTCGGGGACACCTGTGGTGGCCAAAGGGGTCTGCCAGCAAAAATGGGCTCCCGAGCTCTGTTTATGGCTGTGACAGCCCCTGCAACCAGGGGTGGGATTCTACAGGTTCGCACCTATTCGCTAGAACCGGTTGTTAACATTCTAAGCAGTTCGGAGAACCAGTTGTTAGAAGAAATGACTGGGCTAATCCTGTAAGGAAGGCAGGAAGGAAACGTTCTGGTGTTGCTTACAGAAACTGCCTCTCCGTTAACCCTTTTTACATTCTTGGCAGGATTAGACTTCCTGTCTCTGGAACTTCTCTGGAGTTTTTTCCCCCTCCTTTGCTGGTACTTTGCTTGTGTGGAGTGACCATTCAAAGTTACAATGGCCCTGAAAAAAAAGGACTTATGACCATTTTTCACACTTACGACTGTTGCAGCATCCCCACAGTCATGAGAGGCCAGGCGAGGAGATGCGTGCCTCAATGTGAGTGATGTTGAGTTGGCCACGCCCAGCCAGTCACATGACCACCAAGCCACGCCCACCAACTTAGCCAAACTGATTGTTAAAAAATTTGAATCCCACCCCTGCCTGCAACCCTCTGCCAGTGAAAACAGAGCTCGGAAGAGCCGCATCTAAGCACCCTGTGGGCCAAATCTGGCCCATGGACCTTGGGTTTGACACCCCTGGTCTAGATGATCCAGGACTAATGTCAGGTTTCCAAGTGATGAAATCCATTTAAAAGAAAAAAAGCAAAGTCCATCTTCCACAATGATTTCTTTTATTTAGGAAAGCATCAAATTGGCAAAGTCTGTTGTAATTCCGGATCTGACACAACCCGGTATTACACCACGTAATATTGGAAGTTAGAAACAACCCCTAAATGTCACATTCTCCAATAAAAGTAAATCAATGTTGCCTGGTGTCATCAATCTCCACCTCCAGGTCTCAGCAAGGTCAGCTTTTGTTCCCACGGGAAGAAACACCTCCTAGCTTAAACAACTCTCCCTATCTCCACTCCTCCCTCCTTAGGAATGTGGCAAGCCCAAAACCCTTCCCCCATACCCAGCAAAGAAAAAGTAAGAAAAAGAATATATATTAAGCCTAAATAAAATGACTACACATATGTCAATTCCGGGCTTGAAACTATTATTTTGCCTACACACCAGAGTTATGAATATGTTGATTTGGCTTACCTTTAGTGGCACCACTTGCATCAAAATAGCAAAGTTGGTGAGATGGTTGCACAGACAAGTGGAATAATTGAGGTCGCCCCCGTCACGCACACAGCCTTGGTTGGACCAAACACCGCTTCCGTTGCTGCAAAAGAAGGACATATAACGGTACCTTGGTACTCAACTGTTTGAAACATTATCCAATTTGATACTCAACAAATTTTTGATGTGAAACTGTTGCCCCAGTATTCATCATTTGATTGGCACTCAAAACATAAGTTAGAACTTGTAGGGTGTCGGGTACCTTTGTGTGACTCACTACATTATTAGGAGCCGCAGTGGTGCAGTTAGAGGGCAGTCCTTCAGGCTACTTTTGCTGACTGCCAGCTACCTGCAATTTGGCAGTTCGAATCTCCACAGGCTCAAGGTTGACTCAGCCTTCCGCCCTTCCAAGGTGGGTAAAATGAGGACCCAGATTGTTGGAGGCAAGAGGCTGACTCTGCAAACTACTTAAAGAGGGCTGTAAAGCACTGTAAAGTGGTATATAGTTCTAAGTGCTATTGCCCTTCCCTCCTTCCTTCCTTCCTTCCTTCCTCCCTCCCTCCCTCCCTCCCTCCTTCCATCCATCCATCCATCCATCCATCCATCCATCCATGGTGGTCCAGTGTTACAATGCAGCATTTGCAGGCTAATTCTGCCCACTGCCAGGGGTTCGATTCTCACTGTCTCAAAGTTGACTCAGCCTTCCATCCTTCTGAGGTGGATAAAATGAGGACCCAGATTGTTGGGGGAAAGAGGCTGACTCTGTAAACTTAAAGCACTGTAAAGTGGTATATATGTCAAAGTGCTATTACTATTATTGCTATTCCTTTTGGGGGGGGAAATCGTCATCATTTTTGGTGCTCGTCACACCTCCTGGAACCAATTAACAATGAGTGTCAAAGTACCACTGCCCCTTTTTTTGTGCCAAATTATTTATTTAGCAATGTTTTTAGGCTGAACACTTCCAAAGAATGTTGCCTAACGTAAAACCAATAATCAGTTATGGAGTGGGGCAAGAAGACAGAGAGGGCTCCATAAAACCACACATCATCCCTCTGATTGCTCCCTATTTTGGCTAAATAAGAAACCCCACTCACCCAACCATATTCCATAATTTTCTGAAAAGAGGAAAAAACCCACACCATTTCCTGGGTGTTACAGTGGGAATGGTGGTGGAACCAAAGATTAAAAAAACTCAGGTTCTAAATTGTCCAGGTTGCTTTTGCATTCAGATGCACCTGGATTTAGAAAGCTCTGGAGCAGACCAAACACCAAAGTTGAAGAACACAGAGACCGTTGAGATGAGAAGTGAGAACCCAAAGTTGATTCCCCAAATCCTGATTCCCATCCTAGTCTCTTAAAAACTGCACTACTCATCACTAGGTCTTCAGATCATCCCAGATCATCCCAGCCCCATCTTCCAGGGGTGGGAACGTTCCTCCCAGCTACCCCATCCAATAAAAATAATGTCTTCTGGTTTGGAAATCAGGAGCTCTAACTTGTCTCTTCAGCCACGTCTACTGGACTTTGTAAGATTTATAAGATGTTGTAAGGATGAGAACTTGTGATGGTGCCAGTCCAAAAATGCCATATGGTCGGCCTGCATCACATAAGTGTTTCAGTGCTTTTCCTTTTTGCCAGATGTGAGGATATTTTAAAAATAATGAAGAAGAAGGAGGAGGAGGAGGAGGAGGAGGAGGAGGAGGAGGAGGAGGAGGAGGAGAGGAAGAAGAAGAAGAAGAAGAGGAGGAGGAGGAGGAAGAGGAAGAGGAAGAGGAAGAGGAAGAAGAAGAAGAAGAAGAAGAAGAAGAAGAAGAAGAAGAAGAAGACAAAATATAAAGATCCACAAATAGAAATAGAACGACTATGGCAAAGGCAAGCAAGGGTAGTACCAATAGTCATAGGCACCTTGGGTGCAGTCCCAAAATAACTGGAGCATCACTTGAACACCATTGATGGCATTGACAAATTTGCCATCAGTCAATTGCAGAAGGCAGCTTTACTTGGAACAGCTTCCATCCTGCGACGATATCTGTAACACCACCAAACATCCAGATTTGCCTATGCCAGGTCCTTGGTAGGACTCAATAGGTAGACAAAAATGCCAAACCCAGTCTGAACATCTGGCTGACTATGCGATGAAAAATAATAATACAGTTCCCACCAGACTTGAGTTAATAATGACCTACTCCCCTGTTTCAGCTTTGCTGCTGACAAGAATCATGATTTCATTATTCTGGGTTTTCTTCCTGCGAATCCAGCAGGCAGGGGTGAGCAGGTGACACGGTTGGATGCACCTTGCAACAAATAAAGTCTTATACCAGGATGAAAACTCACCTGTAATCCAGAAAGGCACAATACAGTCTCACTTGATTACTTTGGTTTGTGGCTTGGCTGTACTGGAGGGGTGTCTAGAAAAAGAAGAGAAATCAATCAATGCCTTGGCGAGCAGGCAGAGAAATGTTCTTTTGTGTTCGCACAGTTACAGTCCCCAAAAGAGGTCCACGTTTTTGCAAAAGGGGATGAAATAAAACTTCAGGTTGGGAGAAAATGAAGGGGGGAGGCAGGAAATAGACCAAGAGCTCGGCTATTCTAGGCAGAGGCCATTCCGAGTTTGGGTCTTTTAAATCTGGATTAGAAGTCTTTGGCTATTCAGCTGATATTCCATTTGGTGAATTATCATGAATATTCTTCCTTCCTCCCTTGCTCCCTCCTTCCCTCTCATTCTCTCAACTCCTTCCTTCCTTCCTCCCTTTCTTTTTCCTTCCCTCCTTCCTTTCTTCTCTCCCTTCCTCCCTTCTTATTCCTATCCCTCCTTCTTCCTTTTTCCCTTCTTCCTTCCTTCCCTCCCTTCCTCCTTCTCTTTCTTTCTTCTTTCTTCTCATTCCCATTCCTCCCTTCCCCTCCCTTATTTTCCCTTTCCTTCATTTCTCCTCCCTCCCTCCCTCCCTTCCTTCCTTCCTTTCTTCTTATTCCCATCTCTCCCTCTCTTCCTTTTACCCTCCTTCCTTCCCTTTCTTCCTTCCTTCTTCTCATTCCCCTCCCTCCCTTCC
>NW_020717158.1:114622-125408 GCF_900518725.1 Notechis scutatus | reverse complement strand
CCTCCTCCTCCTCCTCCTCCTCCTCCTCCTCCTCCTCCTCCTCTGCTACTACTAATCCTCCCAATCCCTACTCCCTTCTAGCCCTGATGATGTTACCTAGTTAGGTAATGAAATATCTGCAAGGAAACCACCAAGCTCAGGGAATACCAAGGCCCCCACAGTTCAACCCTGAAATGTCAAGGTTTCTAGGAGCCCTATGCAGCCCTAAGCCCTGTGGTTTTGTATCTATTTACAAAGCTGCGGCCTCTTAAACAAATCACAATTGCCTGAGTTTGTACAACCATTACATTGCAATGATGGAACTTAAACTAGATGCTTAGATCAATAAGCCAGGGGAATGGCTTAGCTTTTGAACCATGTCCCAGAAACCCAGCGTTTCACGACTCGTAATCTTAATCTGATTTTATGCAAAAGGTGAGCCCATAAAAAAGTTCAGGAGGAGATCTTTGGTGGCCTAACAACAGTTGCGTTCACATCAGAGGTGGTGTCCAGCCGGTTCTGACCAGTTCTGGAGAAACGGTAGGGTAAGTTTGGAGTAGTTTGGAGAACCGGCAAATCCCACCTCTAACTGGCGCCATCTCTTCTCTGCCTCCCATTGAGTCCCAGCTGATCGGCTGGGTCTCCTTTGGTTGCCCTGCACAGGAGAAGGGAGCTGGAAAGCAGGTTAGTGGGGTGGGGAGGGAAGGGGGATTTTGCAGTATCCTTCCCCTGCCACACCCACCAAGCCAAGCCACCAAGCCATGCCACACCCACCATGCCACACCCACAGAACCGGTAGTAAAAAAACTTTGAATCCCACCACTGGTTCACACAGTACAATAAACCAAGTCAATGGAAAAACGTGAAGTTGCATTTTGCTCCCCATTTCAAAGCTTGCTAACTGTTTATCTTTTCCTTCTATCTCTGGTGACCGAGCCCAGCAATCTGTTCTTCTTCCCCTCTTATCTCCTAAAATATTCCTGCGGCAGGTCAATCTGTATCGTGCAGAGTGTCTTTCTTTCTCCTTTTCTTTTCTTTTTCCCTCCTCCCCGCAGGCACATCATGTGTCTGATCAACCATTGAGGTTCTGGCAATCTGATCCAAGGAATAATTTATTTGCTTTTAGACCACATCGGATTAGGCACAGCATGCACTGATCCCTGGAGCATCCGAAAGGCCATTCCAGTCTAAAATTATGGTGGTCTGCAGTAACTCCAAACCCCTAAATCCGCCTCACTGGAGTTTCAAGAAACCTTTCTGAGATAAACATATTTTTTTCTCTCCCTTTCCTTCTCCAATGAGCTCATGGCAAAAGCTTGTGAGTGGAGGCGGTGTGGGGGTGATTTGAAAAACGGGCTGGAGATTTGTATTCCAATCCTTCCCTTGGCTTTTGGACCCACCAAATTTTCAAAAGGGTGTGCAACTCAACGTGTGCAAGTCAACATGCTTTGCTAGGCCTTCACCTGGTAGAACCGGAAAGGTTTTTTTTATAATGCTGACAGAGTCGGGGGGGGGAAATCAAAGTTAGGCCATCGAAGTCCAACCCTTCCTACAAATGATGCCATATTGTTGTGATTGAAGTGGTGGCTCAGTGGCTAAAAACATTGAGATTGTCGATCAGAAAGGTCGGCAGTTCGGCTGTTTGAATCCCTAGCGCCGTGTCCTTTTGATCCAGACAGGATCTCCAGAACAAGGAGGGGACCCTTAAGGCAATTTGCAACTGCTCAAATCCTTTGTGCCATTTTGCTTCTCTCATGAAACTTGATTTGACTGACATCTGGTCTGAAAGCAAAGAGGTTTTCGATGAACCATAAGTGAGAGTTCTAAAAAAAAAATAATAATCCAGTGAGCCTTCAGTCCCTCCATTCTTTTGGCTTCCTTTTTTTGGAAGGAGTGGCGGGAGGAAAGAAAGAAAGAAAGAAAGAAAGAAAGAAAGAAAGAAAGAAAGAATTGACAGCATAACGAAGGATCCCTTAGGTTGAGCTTCTCAATGCTTCTAAAATTAGCTTTTTTGCTTTTACGTTCACTTGCAAAGGATAATAGCCAAATCAAGGCCATTTTAGGTTCATGCGGCTAGGCCACAATCCAAATCATTGTCCTCCTTTTACAGTGAAGTCACAGAGTTTGTTAAGCAGGTACTTTTGGCTGGATGAACCTCAAGAAAAATAACTAATAAAGTTATTCACTCCCTGAGGGTGCTGCGTTTTTTTGTTTGTTTCAGATCGCTGTTGTTATTTAGTGCAGAAATCAAGATTTCCCCCGCAAGAACTGCTCCAGTTCTAAAAACGGTTGAAAAGCTGGAGAGGAAAGCAAAGCAAAGTTTAAAGAAAATAACCACCTCGATTTGAATGAAATATGTACTCCTGGGGTTTCTCCACCCCACCTCACCCCCATGTTCTAAAAACAGCTTCCCTCAAAACTAAAAATGATGGGTGTAGAAATCTGGAACGAAGCCGCATTCACAGAAAAGTGGCAAAGCTCACCACAGACGTTTTAAATAATTCATGTCGGAATGGAGGATTTCTGATGTGGTTTGCTTTTTCCTCGCTCCTTCTGCAAACCTCACGCATCCTACGGTGTGGTTGGAAGAAGCGAAGGTTCTCCTGAGTCTAACTTAGAGCAACGTTTCATCAAAAGTCACCGCTTGCACCGAGCAGGCATCGAAAAACATCGCCGTTTGATTTCAGGGAGAGAAATGCAAATAAATTCTCCTTTTGTTCAGCCAGCTAAGGCTTCTTTTCAGACCAATCACAAAACAAAACAGACCCAAAAAAAAATCTCAGCTTCCCCCCCCACCAGGAAAACAAAAAAAATCGCAATTTCCCACTGGGGATAATTCCCTACAAAAAATATTTTTTGCAAAAGTTAACTTTGCCTACTGTTACTGGTGTGACTTCTAGCAGCGTAAAAGAGCTGGAGGGGGCCTAAGAGGTCTTCTAGCCCAACCCGCTATTCAAGCAGGAGACAATCATTATAATAAACCATCCTGCTTGGAACTGTCTATATTCTTCGATGATGCCTCGATAATTTTTGGCTAATTCCCCATCCGTTCACTCTGTGATTTGCAATGAAACATAGAACATAGAATAATAGGATTGGAAGGGACCTTGGAGGTCTTCTAGTCCATGCTCTTACTCTTCTTCAGTGATGGAGCAGCCACAACTTTTGGAGGCAAGCCATTCCACTGATTGATTGTCCTCACCGTCAGAAATTTTCTCCTTAGTTCCAGGTTGCTTCTCTCCTTGAGACGTTTCCATCCTTTGCTTCTTGTCCTGCCTTCAGATGCTTTGGAGAATGGCTTGACTCCCTCTTCTTTGGGGCAGCCCCTCAAATATTGGAAGACTAGCTCTATGCTGGTGCTTCGCTATGAAACAATGTGATCGGGCTTAGTTTTTGGGGAGGAAAAATAAGCGGGGGGGAATTCTGCCTCTGCCTACCAGCATCCATGGGTATTCATCTGGCTAGCGTCCTGTCAGTGTGTGAGAGACTGGAGGGCTGTTTGGAAACTGAAACAGTATTTGCGATGTGAGCAAGAAGGAGACAGCAAGGAGCCTGGGCGGGGCTTAGCTCAACTGTTCTGTACTAAAGCTGGTTGCTGCTTTGAAGCTCAAACTAAGACTCCTCTCCTCTGCTTGTGTTTTGCATTCGGAAGAGATTTCTTTTCAGGTGGGGAGGGGGAGTAGAACTCCTAAGCATCAGAGTGTGTTAATAATAATAATAATACAGGAAATATTCTAAATGCTCTGATGGTCATTTCAAAAAAAATAAAATCCTTTCTTAGTGAGCACTTAGAAGCCAAGAGGAACATACGTACCAAATTTCAAGTGTGTAGGCTTTATAGTTCTGGAGATGTTGTGATGATGCGTGAGTGGTATTTTGCTTTTACCTATATAGATTGCTACCACATCCCCCCTAGTCCTTCTTTTCATCAGACTACACACACACACACACACACACGTGCAAAGTAGGCTCTCCAATTTGATGGGCTGCAGAAATGAGCTCTTACGAAGTTCTTGAGAAAATGACTCGCAGAGAGCAACCTTTGGAACACAAGACACAACCCTTGGAGAAGTTGTGCTATCTGGGAGGCCCTACAATGCTACAGATGTGTTCCATGTTATAAACAAAGGAGCACATTGCCCGGGGGAGCCTATCTCCTAATGCCAGAATCTGGTGGCCTCCACGCCGCTACTCTCCAAGACGTACCTGGCATAATGCATAGCTAATCTCTTGGACCACCTGCTTCCTCAGCCCGCTTCTCCCTCTAATCCCTGATCCCCTAAACGTTTTGGTGAGACCCGAGCTTCCTTCCATTCCAACCTTCCTTCCAGGTTGGAAGGGGAAAAACAAATATTCCCCCTTTTTGCCCCCACCTCGAAACGCATACGTACAACAACCTGAACAATTTACAGATGGGTTTTCCTCATTGCTGCCCGTGGGGAAAATAACCGTTGTTGTTTTGCAGAGAAGTTCCAGATGCAGCTGTTTCAATTTAAGGTCAGGAAACGGACCAGCAGATGATGGACACCCTGGTGCATCTGGGGGGAAAGGGTTGAGGAGGAGGGGAGGAGGGTTTCAAATATTGGATGCCTGCAAAGTCTCCCTCAGAGAGGGGAGAGCAGGCCCAAGGCCACCCACTCAACTCTTCCTTTGTTGACCCTTTGGGAAAGACTTTGCTTAGAGAGTTCACAGATCTAATTGAAGTGGCAACTTCAAATCTCAACCCACAAATGCTCTTGTCTTACATATTGGCAAAAAATAATAATAATCAGAAAATAAAGTACAAGCTGAATAGTCACGACCTTGTAGACCAGGGGTCTCCAACCTTGGCAACTTGAAGACTTGTGCACTTCAAGTCCCAGAGTTCCTCAGCCAGAAAAGCTGGGAGTTGAAGTCCACAAGTCTTAAAGTTGCCAAGGTTGGAGAGCCCTGTTGTAAACGACCCCCACTATGTCAAGGACCTTGGAGTATTCATCTCTAATGATCTAAGTGCTAGGGCCCACTGTAACTACATAGCCAAAAAGGCATTAAGAGTTGTAAACCTAATCCTGCGTAGCTTTTTCTCCGGTAATATTGTACTACTAACTAGAGCATACAAAAACATTTGCTAGACCAATTCTCAAATACAGCTCATCAGTCTGGAACCCGCATTGCATATCAGACATTAATACAGTCGAAAAAGTCCAGAGGTTTTTCACAAGAAGAGTCCTCCACTCCTCTACTCGCAACAGAATACCTGATGCCACCAGACTTGAAATTTTAGGCTTAGATAACTTAGAACTATGCCGCCTTTGGTCTGACCTAAGCGTAGTACATAAAATTATCTATCCGTCAATGTATTAGGTAACAAATGTAAGTATAAACTTGATTATGAATACATGAAGTGGATACGAATAAAAAGGGAACATTAGGACAGGGACGGTAGGCAGGTTGGTGCGCTTATGCATGCCCCCTACAGACCTCTTAGGAAAGGGGTGAGGTCAATAGTAGACAGTCTAAGGTTAGAGTTTTGGGGGTTTGGGGAACAAACCACAGAGTCAGGTAGAGTATTCCAGGCATTGAGCACTCTGTGGCTGGAGTTGTATTTCCTGCAATCGAGTTTGGAGCAGTTTATCTTGAGTTTGTATCTATTGTGTGCTTGTGTATTGTTGTGGTTGAAGCTGAAGTAATCATTGATGGGTAGGATAATTTTATTTTATGCACAATAAAATTGTGTATTGTTGTGATACTTCAACCACAACAATACACAAGCGCACAATAAAATTATCCTACCCATCAATTATTACTTCAGCTTCAACCACAACAATACTCAAGCACACAATAAAATTATCCTACCCATCAATGATTACTTCAGCTTCAACCACAACAATACACATATAAAATAATATTTTTCTACTTGCATATGTAATGATATGTAATGTGGGTTCCAGACTGATGTGCTGTATTCAAGTATTGGTCTAGCAAATGTTTTGTATGCTCTAGTTAGTAGTGTAATATTACCAGAGAAAAAGCTACATAAGATTAGGTTAACAACTCTTAACGCCTTTTGGCTATGTAATTATAGTGGGCTCTAGCACTTAGATCATTTGAGATGAGTACTCCAAGATCCTTGACAGAGTTTGGATCATCAACAAGGTCTTGACTATTCAGCCTGTATTTTATTTTCTGATTTTGTTTTGCCAATATGTAGGACAGAGCATTTATTTGTTGAGATTTGAAGTTGCCATTTGTTTGACCATTCTGATACATAGTCAAGGTCTTTTTGAAGGGCAACAGTATTGTCTGAGGTGTTGAATAGCTTTACATCATCACCGAAGAGAACGCAGTTGCTCTTGATATGATCACAGAGGAATGGGGATTTTGCAGCATCCTTTCCCTGCCACAGCCACCCAGCCCCAAAAATGATTGTCCCCAAATTTCAAATCTCCCCAGGGACCCACCAAGGCTGCAAACCCCAATCATCTTGAATGCACTTACAGTAAAACAGCTCTTCTAGTGAGAACGTTGATCCTGTCATATATATATATATATATACTCTCCATACAAAAGATAGATTATATGAAGTTAGACGCTTTTTAGATAAAGTGCCCCAAGCTTTCTATGCCATCCTGATAACATCCTTAATGAAATATCTCCCTCTTCAGATCGTCCGACGCAGAATGAAGCTGAACCGGGCTACAGTTAGGATCCTTATAGCAAAGTTCTACATTTACTACGAAAGCCTTGATAGGGAAACCCCATCGATTAAATTGAGTTGAAAGGACATCTGTGATGGGAATGTCATTCGTCTAAAGGTCACCGGTGGGGTTTGGCACATTATTTCGCATTAGGCTGGAGTGGTCTGGCCGTTGTCAGAGATTCTGGGACTTTTTTAAGGTGTTGAGAAAAAGCTTCAAATTCACAGTCACACCTGAATCAGGATAGAACAACAGAATAATAGAAATGGATGGGACCTTGGAGGTCTTCTAGTCCAACCCTTTGTTCAAGCAGGAGACCCTCTACCATTTCAGACAGGTGGCTGTCCAGTCTCTTTTTAAAAACCTCCAGCGATGGAGCACCCACAATTTCTAGTGGCAAGCTGTTCCAACTGGTTAATTGTTCTCACTGTTAGGAAGTTTCTCTTTAATTCGAGGTTGTTTCTGTCCTTGATTGGTTTCCATCTGTTGCTTCTGCAGTTGATAAGTTAGTACTCTCGGTCGTTAAGTGAATTTGGCTTCCCCCATTGGCTTTGCTTGTCAGAAGGTCGCAAAAGGGGATCCCATGTCCTTGGGACAGTGGAGGCAAACCTTTTTCGGCTCCCATGCTGATAACTGTGCTTGCGTGCACCTGCCAGCACTTAGAAGGCAATTTGCTGCTCCCCCACAACCCCTGCATACGTGATTCCCCCACCGCATGCTGCGCATCTCTGCGCATGCATGCTCAATCGCTCTGTGTGCCATCCATCTGCACATGCATGCACAATCCCCGTGGGCTGCGCATCTCTGCACATGCACATGTGACCCCCTGCACACGCTGTGCACCTCTGCACAAGCACACGTGCCTCCTGCACAGCCCCGCACGTGCGCACCAGGTACCTGATAATCAGCTGTTGGGCGGTGGCGTGCGCATGCACAGTGGGGCTCTTCCTGGTGAACTCACGTGCCATCGGTTCACCAACACGGCCTTAGCACATAGCAACAGTCATAAAAATGAATCAGTGTCCAAGCACCTGAATTTTGATCACCATGGAGATTCTGCAGAGGTTGTAACGGTGAAAAATGGTCATAAGTCACTTTTTTCAGTGCTGTTGTAACTTAGGATGCTCACTAAATGAACTGTTTTAAGTCAAGGACTACCTGTATTGGAAGACTGTTATCATGTCAGCCCTAGTGCGTTTCACTAGACTAGACATTATCCAATTCCTGCAGTCATTCTTCGTATTTTTTAGCCTTCAGTCCCCTAATCATTTTTGTTGCTCTTCTTTGCGCTCTTTCTAGAGTCTCAACCTCTCTTTTTTTTTTATTGTCATGACCAAAATTGGATGCAGCAGTCCGAGTGTGGTCTTGCCATACGAAGGAGAAAACTATGCAAGTTTGGAAGTAAGAAAACAATGCAAATAATGTTATGAGCCACAGTGGCGCAGCGGTTAGAATGCAGTACTGCAGGCTACTTCTGCTGACTTATCGGCTGCATGTAATTTGGCAGGTCCAATCTCACCAGGCTCAAGGTTGACTCAGCCTTCCATCCTTCCAAGTTGGGTAAAATGAGGACCCAGATTGTTGGGGGCAAGAGGCTGACTCTGTAAACCGCTTAGAGAGAGCTGTAAAGCACTGTGAAGCGGTATATAAGTCTAAGGGCTATTGCTATTTCCTCAAATTCTTGCTTGGCTATTGGTTGGCTTTGTCTTTGGCGTATTTAAGAAGCTTGCTATGTTGGAAGCTGGTCTGATGGCTGAAATCATCTCAAGAACAAACCATAAACCGTACACCAGGCCCAAAGTCTCAATAGTTATCCTTTCCTGGTTGGACAAAGGAAAGTACTTTTTTTTTTTCACAACTAGCAACTGTATCTAAGGGAGGGGGGAAACATCAACGCCTATTCAAACATGATCTAATCCATTTGCGATTCTGCAATTTTCCCGTAACCTTTTCAAGTGAACATAGACATATTTGCAGTGCAGGCTGTGAAAAAATAATAATTCTGAAGGACACTTCAGTTTCACAGAAGGGACGCTGGAAGTGCACTTTCCAAATGGTTCTGCAACGGATTGAACAAGTTTCTGCTCGCATGGTCCAAAAAGCCATCTAAAATTAGATGAGGCTCTTAGCACCCCCTGCGACCCTCCCAAAATTGCTTCTAACTCTTTTAGATGGAATGGAGTCAGGGGCAGAAGAGATGCAATCCTTGACTATTCAAAACCCAAGCTGCATTTGGTACTCTGCAGTGCCTGGAATTCGTCCATCATGGCTTCTTGGCTTTTTCTGCAATAAATTATTGATCAGAAGTGGTTAAACTGTGGGGTGCCATTTTACCTAGTTTCAGGTCGGTCTGCAAATGAAGAAATTTGCCAAGCACAGCAAGACTGAAGTAGAGCAACTGCCCTAATTTGGCTGTAGAGTGATTTTCTATCCGTGCATTTTCTTTTTTTCTTCTTTGCTGCTCTGTGGTTCACACAACTGGGCTGGCTATCCTCATACAGTTTACAGATGAAGTTCTTGACAGATTAACAGAGTTGGAAGCAGTGGTGGGATTCAAATTTTTTTACTACCGGTTCTGTGGACGTGGCTTGGTGGGTGTGGCGTGGTTTGGTGGGCATGGCAGAGGAAGGATACTGCAAAATCCCCTTCCCTCCCCACCCCACTAACCTGCTTTCCAGCTCCATTCTCCTGTGCAGGGCAACCAAAGAAGACCCAGCTGATCAGCTGGGACTCAATGGGAGGCAGAGAATAAATGAGGATGGGGTCAGTCAGAGATGGTATTTGCCCATTCTCTGAAAATACTCAAAATGTCTGCTACCAATTCTCCAGAACTGGTCAGAACCTCTGGTTGGAAGGGACCTTGTAGGTCATCTAGTCCAACCCTCCACCCAAGCAGAAGACCCTACACCATTTCTGACAAACGGCATTCCAATCTCTTCTTGAAAGCCTCCAGGGATGAAGCTCCCACAACTTCTGGAGGCAACTTCTGTTCCATGGGTTGATTGCTCTCACTGTCAGAAAATTCCTCCTTATTTCTAGGTTGAATCTCTCCTTGATCAGGTTCCATCCGTTATTCCTTGTCTGGCCTTCAGGTGCCTTGGAAAACAGCTTGACCCCCTCCTCTTTTAGGAAAACATTAGAATGTGCAGAAATGAACAGATTAACACTTGCAATTAAAGAGAAGGAACAAACTAAATATTATATGATATGGGAATCATTTTATCGTTGGTTAGAAAATAAATATGAAAATTAGAGGCTAGTGAATAGAAAATATGTTTATAAAAATAAATAAGTTAAGATGAAGATTGTTATAAAAAGGAAATATAGATAGTAATGAGCTAAGAGTAGAGAACTAATACTAATGTAATGATTATGGCTGGAATTTTAATTGTTATTGCACAAAATATTTGTACCCAGATGACACACTGTTTAATGGATGATGGATTGTTTGTATTAAAAATAAAATAAAGAAAATTACCAAAAAAATATATTGGAAGACTGCTATCATGTCTCCCATGGCCCTTCTCTTCACTAGACTAGCCATGCCCAGATCCAGCTGATATCTACCTATCCTTTAATGCAATTTCTTCATGCTATAGTCCTAATTTTCTGCAACCCAGGAAGCTTATTGTTCAAAACTGGCAGGCTATAGACCAGCAATAAATCACCACCACTTTATCCTTAATTCAACAATTGGCTTGACTTGAAAGAAGAATCACAGACACCATTAGACGAGCTTAGACTTCAAGAACAATCCATGACCTAATCTTGGACAAAGGAAACACATTAAGAAGACAGCCTATCTCCTTAAAAGAGGGGTTGGGAGGGTGGGATGGAGAGAGAGAGAGAGAGAGAGACAGACAGACAGACAGACAGACAGACAGACAGACAGAGAGACAGACAGAGAGAGACACAGAGAGAGACAGAGAGTCAGAGAGAGACAAAGAGACACAGAGAGAAACAGAGACAGGGAGACAGAGACAGAGACAGAGACAGAGAGAGACAGAGAGAGAGAGAGAGAAACAGAGAGACAAAGACAGAGGTAGAGAGAGACAGAGAGAGACACAGAGAGAGACAGAGAGTCAGAGAGAGACAAAGAGACACAGAGAGAAACAGAGACAGGGAGACAG